>JANZXP010021432.1:0-13351 GCA_027576715.1 Erythroxylum flavicans
ACAGACATTTTTCATGTGCACATATCACTGTTCACAAATGCATGAGCATGAGATGTGTTTTCCTAATTTCTCCGATTGACCCCACTTGGGCCCGTTTCTCAGGTCCGACCCGTTCTATGGAAACGGGATGTTACACAGTGCACAAGGCTCTCTGGTTTGTAGGGGTCTAGGGAGGGCCATAATGTACGTAACCTTCCCTTTGTATTTTTACAAGGCAACTATTTTCGTGATTTAAACGTATGACCTTATAGTCACAAAAGAACAACTTTACCAGTTGCTCCAAAGCTCGCCCTCTAATAATAATTTTGAATAATAATATAATTTAATTACTTAATTTAATTTTATAACTAGTTTAAAATTCAAAAATATTTTTAAAAATAAAAACTTTCGAATTTGATAATTATTTAATAAATGTATTTTAAATCTAAAATATCTTTAAAATGTAAAAATTTTAAATAAATTTAGTTTTAATACTCGAAATATATGTTAAAATAAATATTTTTAAAAATAAATTTACTTATTTAATTATTTATTTTAATAAAATATCATTATTTTAACTCATATTTATTAATAATTATTGTATAAACTATTAAAATAAAATTATTTACTTAATTAGTTCATAAAATTAATTTATTTATAAGTTTTATCTAATATTTTATTATTAATAATACTACAAATATAACTTATTGACATTAATAACCAAATAATTTAAAAAACAGAAAGTAAATATAGGAAATAAAAACTAAAAATCATATAAGGAAAATATAAGTGAAACTAAATAACAGCTAAGCTAATAAACCATATTTCGATAAGCTAAATTTGGCTACATTAACATAACATTGCTAATCCAAGTCAAAGGACGTTTATAAAAGAAAGGACAATAGGAGATAATATACTTTTGGCAGAACAATTTTTTAAAAGCTATCACCAAAAAAAAGGGGCCTCAGAGTTTTGTTATGGAGATTGACTTTCATAAGGCTTTTAACTTAATCAACTAAAACTTCATTATGTATACATTGGAAGCTTTTATATTCCCTTTATAATTTAGGAGCTATATTAAACATTGTTTAACAATAACTTTATACAATATACCAATCAATGAAGAACCAACAAAGTTAATTCAAAGAGCTAAAGGGCTAAGGCAAAATGATCCATTATTTTCATGCCTATCTACACTTGGTATAAAGGTGTTCAATAGACTAAATAAGTATAATAGTGGGAATGGATACAAATTTACTTTTCAATAACAAATGTAAAGAATTGAAGATATTTAGCTTTTCTTTTGTGAATAATTTGTTGCTTTTAAGTGTAGTTAACACCAATTAAATCATGATTTTAGTGAATCAATTACAAGTCTTCAACAAGCTATCAAGGTTAAGAATCAATAGGGAACAATCAATATGGATAAGATCCATTTGATAGTCTTTGTAAGACCAGCCCACCAAGCTTATTAGTTTATCTCCGTTTCAATGCTATGAGTTATAAAGCAACCATTTAGGTACCTAGGTATCTATATAACAACCAAGAAATTAACATTTGAGGATTGCCAACCTCTATTTCGAACAATCTATGAGATAGTTAGCCAATGGAATAATAGATTGCTCTCATTTATTAGAAGACTTTAGCTTGTACTCTAGTACTTAATAATTTGCTTGCATATTGGTTCACACACATCATGTTCCTATAAAACCTATTCAAGGTTGTAGAACAACTTTTGAGAAACTTGTTATACTCAAGAACAATTTATATTTGCTTGCATATTGGTTCACACACATCATGTTCCCATAAAACCTATTCAAGGTTGTAGAACAACTTTTGAGAAACTTGTTATACACAGGAATAATTTATAATTCCTTAGGTGCTAAGGTGATATTGTCAAATGTGTGACTGCTTAAAAAGGCTGGAGGTTTAGGCAAAAGCTTAATCATATGAACAACCAAAGTGTTGACGACCAAGAGAATATAGAGGATATTCACTAACAAAGAAGCACTATGATTCATATATCCTATCTTAAAGTGAGAGAAACAAGATCAAACTAATCTTAATCAATGGCGAAACTCCTCAAAATGAGAGACAATATAAGTGGAGTGATGAAAAGCAAAGTTGGTAATGGGGAATCCACTTCCTTTTGGTATAATAACAAGAATGAACATAAACATCTTCATAAATTCCCTGAGCTTTTCAGCATGAGACATATAATATTAAACTAAGCTATGGTTAAAAAAATCATACAAGAAGGTGAATTGCTCTACAGCATCTATTGCAATGGAAAACATCCCAACCAATAATTCAAACTTAGACATCGAAGATTCAAATCTAGCTGCCACACTCCTCTAAGCTATTAAAAAACAATCATGTCAAATTATCTTTAAAACATATATACATAGGGTCCCTCAATTTAGGCCAATCTGGCATAAGCAGAGACTACCTAAAGCATTCTTTATAGTTTGGTCAACCATTAAAAATAGACTTAAAACCATGGATCAAATAAAAGGGAACAATAACAACATCATTATTAACTATAGCCTTTGTAACTTGTAGTTAGAGAGTGTGAAATTGTAACGCACCACCTTCAGGGGGCATAGACCTGAACTTCTCAAGGACATTTGGGAACAAACCTTATGAAAGCAACATATTAAAGCAATCACATTCACTTATTATGGCATCATACATATATAACATAAATATTCAAAGATTAAACTCCTCTTTTCATTTATAAAGCATAATTTACATTGTAGTATTTCTCTACATAATCCATATATACAGTTTCACAAAAATATCTTAGTATTTTCTACTCTATACAACATTTTACATGAAATGAGAACACTATACAAAAGTATTCTATCTAACTCCTCAATGTCAGCTGACTAACCTTTGAGCCATTCTTTGAGTCCAAAAATGCAGTACTAGACTTCTTCTAGAGTGTCTTAATAGTTAGGTCTCCTCTCTCGTACCTAAAAATCAATATTGTAATTTTGATAAGTTTTACAAACTCAGTAAGTGAACCATCATCGATGTGCTTACTCATATCAAAACCACAAAGAAAATTCTCCATTCAATTTACAAACGAACCACATCAATGTGTACTGAATAAGATAGTTCAGTCATTTCAAATCACAAGAACAATTCACATTTCAATTCACAGACAGATCATATAATCGAATATTACATATCATTTCACATTTTGATCACGCTTCAACAAATACAATTTGTGTACACTATTTCACTTTTTCACTAAAGAACAGTCCAAATAATTCATTCATTTAATACATATTAAATCATATATGCAAATGCGTATGTGACTCCATTTTCATTATTACTTTGTTATGATTGAGCACCTTTTTAATTGTCCCTATCCATTGTGAATACCGGGCTCATTAATAACTGTCCCGTATGCATTGTGGATACTGAACTTATTTTAATAATGTGCCTGTGGCTTTATACACATTTTTGAGCTTTAAACTCTTTTTTATTGGCCATTCCGGTCACAACTTCCTTTATCTGATCATGCATTTCAACGTAATGAGATGCATCAATTCACATTATATGCAATCAATCACTTTCATTTGTTATGCACAGTCATTTTCATATTTTCATTTTACCTAAGGCTGGCATTCAATATTTTTGTTGAGTACAATTATCTTTCCCAATTCACATTCAATTATGAACACTTCCAATGCAATCTCAATTATCAAACTTCTTGGACCATCGATGACCAGAATTATCACATTCACATAAATGTTAGCTCAATAATTAACATTTAAGCAAATACAATCAATCCTAGTGAGAAAAATGTAGGTTGACTCACAGTAAGCTCTAGATAGCTATTGCCTCGACGAACCAACAATGTCTGGATGTTAGCATTCGACTTGAGTGTATACATCATGTAATACACACATTTATACACATTACTACTTTGATTAATCACATAAGTATTCAATCATACACATATGTATATATGTTACGTAGAATGCATGCTCAGTTGACTATTCCCGGGTATGTGTCCTTAATCATAAATCTTGATCATTCAAATTATCACTTAGATATGTCTAGTTTTTACTTAGGTTTATACCTCAAGAATACTTTCTCATTCTAATATCATCAATCATTCATTCAGTAATGTTTTTCTAGTATTATATAATCACACAATACCTAAATTCTCATTCATTCATGCCTAATATACCTTATTCATATCCTTTGGATCACATTTACATTCCTAAGAACACTTCATTCCTATAATGACTCTAACTTTTCCAGATTTTGATACGTTGTTATCAACCATCCATTTCTTAGTTATAACCTAAATTATCAATTTAAACATATCAAACACTTTAACCCATTAATAAAGCATCAAACTAGGTTCAATTCAAGCCTTAATCAAGTCTAATTGCACCATAGGAAAGTATCTTATCAATAATTGGTTCAAACATCACTTAAAAGAGAAAATTGCACGTTTATGGCCCTTCCCACGATCGTGGAGGACTTTACATGATTATGGGTTAAGTCATTCAAGAATTTCCAGCCATTTCCTTGCATCTCCTACGATCGTGGAGGCACTCCCATGATCGTGGTTATGTTATCCAAAATTTTCCTAGCCAATCCTTTAATGTTTTTCCAGGTTTAAACCTCTACATACTATATCCAAGACGTCTTATGCATAGTTTATCATTTCTACTTCATTTCCTCTTCATTCTCACCTCATTTCCATCTAAAAAACATCCATAAAACAATTCATAAAATATTGTTCATCATTTAAACCAAACCAGAACATGTTCACCATCACTCATTATCATCCATAAATCCCAATTCTTCTCATTTCAAGAACACTACACTAACCTTTTCTTTAGCTTCAAAACTCAATCTAATTCATCTCTATAATAACCAATAATCCATGTTTTTATACATCTAAAAACAAAACATATTTATATCCATTCATTCATCAAATTTTCTAACACTCATCATAAACACCATTTTCACTATTAATCATCCCTAATGATCATAATAAATGATTCTATTAAAACAAACCATGAAGATAAAGATTGTACATACTTGTTTAGCTCAAAACCCTTCTCAAATCATCAAGTAACCCTAGCTTTAAGCATACATGAGCTTCACAAATTTAAGGTAGAATATACTGAGTTTTCATTAACATGAAGAAGAAAACAAAATACTGAGGTGTAAATTGAAGGATTTTGGCAAGATTCAAGGTTATAAATGTAGATAGTGAGGGTCGTGAATAGAGAGAAGAAAGAAGGGGAAAAGAGTTTGTAGCAGAAAATGGAAGACAAAGGAATGGTCTTTCAAGTAAGTAATTATCGTGATTGATGTGTGTGGCAAGTGTTATGATACTTGTCATTTACCACATGTCCTCAACTTATGGTTCCACATGTCTCTAAATATCTAGTCTAATTGTCACTTAATATTTAAGTCAATTGTCACCCAATTTTCTATGCCACTTGTCAATAATCCAAATGCCATATATCACTTATTTCTACTACCAATTGTCACTTATTTCTATTACCATGAGTCAATTTGTCTTGCCACTTGACATTTTTTCTAATCCAAAATTCACATAAATTTATAAATCTCCTAATTTTAACAAATAAATTCTAAATTAATAATTGAAACCATCGGATCAAAATTCAAGACATAAAAATTCACAATTCACATCATAATCATTTTAAATCGTTTATACCCCAGAATATGTCAATTGAGTGCATATACAGTATTTACAATGTGTACAATCAATATTCACGTGTGTATGCTAATGATATGCATGTGAATGCAATACATCTCATAAATTCTAAATGTTATTTCTCATGTATCATTGTCTAGTATCCTATGTCCAAACCCTTAGTATTGAAAATGGGTTATTACAATTCTCTCCCCCTCAAGATATTTTATCCTCGAAATTCTACCTGATTGATCAAATATGTGGGGGTACTAATTCCTCATGTTCTTCTTCATTTCCCATATAGCTTCTTCACTCGAATGATTCCTCCAATAGACTTTAACCAATTGGATCACTCAGTTTCTCAATTTCTTCCTCTAATAGCTGACTATCTTAATCAATTCCTCAACATAACATAGATTACTAGCAACTTCAACTTCCTATGCTGGCATCACATGTGTTAGCCCCTACCGATATCTTCTAAGCATATTGACATGAAATACATTGTGAATCTGAGATATTTTAGTATGTGGTGCTAATTTATATGCCAATGGTCCAACTCTCTTAATAATCTCATACGGACCAATGTATTTAAGGCTTAACTTACCTTTTTTACAAAATCTTAGCACACCTCGTCTAGGGGATAATCTCAGAAACACTTTGTCTCCTACTCTGTACTCTATATCCCTCTAGTGCTAATCCATATAACTCTTTTGTCAGGCTTGTGATACTTTAATTCTATTTCATATTAGTTTAACCTTATCAACAGTTTCTTGAATCAATTATGTGCCTTCAACAATCCGTAGGCCTTCTTCATCCCAATACAAAGGCGAATGATACTTTCTACCATATAACGCTTAATATGGTGCCATACTGATACTACTATGATAATGATTATTATATGCAAATTCAATTAGAGCTACATATTCATCTCATGCTCCTTAGAACTCCAAAACACAAGCTTTGAGCATATCCTCAACAATCTTAATAGTTCTTTTACTCTATCTATTTGTCTAAGGATGAAATATTGTACTAAAGTTCATCCTTGTACCCAAAACTGTATGTAAACTACCCTAAAATCTCAAAGTAAATCTAGGGTCTCGGTTTGATATAATAGACACTAGGACCCTATGTAACCTCACTATCTCATTTATATACCTCCGAGTTAATTGATCCAATGTATTATTCTCTCTCACTAGTAAGAAATGAGCTGACTTCATCAATCTGTCAATAATGACCCATATGGCATCATCTTGCCTCAGAGTCCTAGACAAACCTATAATAAAATCTATAGCAATTCGCTCCTATTTCCACTCCAGAATAGGCAATGACTTTAACTTCCCAACTTCAACCTGATGCTCTGCCTTAATCTGTTGGTAAGTCAAACACTTAGCCACATATTTAGCCATTTGCTTCTTCATCCCTGGCCACTAGAAATGTTGTTTCAGATATTATACATCTTGGTAGTACCAGGATGCATAGCATAGGATGCTATGTGTGCTTCCTCTAAAATCTTTGTTCTCAGTCCCCCCATATCAGGTACACACAATCTCTATTTCAACCACAATGTATCATTTTCTAATCCGTTTATATAACATCGACCTAATCTTCAATGTAACTAACAATGCCTCATTCTGCCCCAAATTCAGCTCAACATTCAATGCTCTCAGTTGCACTAAGTTTAGCAACCTCGATGTCCGCATTTATGCCACACTACTATCTAATTTTCTGCTTAATGCAGCAGCTACCACATTAGCTTTACCAGGGTGATACTCAATTATACAATCATAGTCTTTGAGCAATTCTATCATCGTCGTTGTCTCATATTCAATTCTTTCTGATTCAACAAATATCTCAAGTTTTTATGATTAGTGAATATCTGAAATATCTCGCCATATAAATAATGTCTCCAAATTTTCAAAGCAAATACTACTGCAACAAGTTCTAGATCATGAACTGGATAATTGAACTCATGAAACCTCAACTGTCTCGATGCATATTTACTTTGCCATACTGTATCAGTACAGATCTTAACCCCTGGTATAAAGCATCACTATACACCACATAACCTCCAAATCCAAATGGACACTAGTGTTGTAATTAACCGATGATTTAGCTCCTCAAAACTCCTTTGGCATTCATCAGTCCATCTAAATGGTACATTCTTCATCATAAGTTTTATCAAAGGGGCTGAGATCAATGAAAACTCCTCTATAAAACTCCAGTAGTATCTTACTAATCTAAGAAAACTTCAAATCATAGATACATTTCTCGGAGCTTCCCACTTCATTACTGCTTCAACTTTCCTTAGGTCTACCTGTATGCCCTATCCAGATACTATATGTCCCAAGAATACTACTTCATCGAGCCAAAAGTTACACTTACTGAACTCGGCATACAATTGCTTCTCTCTCATTATTTGTAAGATTAACTTTAAGTGCTTAGAATGTTCCTCTCTACTCTTTGAATACACTAAAATATCATCTATGAATACAATCACAAAATCATCTAAATAAGGTTGAAATATCTTATTGATCATAGCCATAAAAGTTGTTGACGCATTAGTCAACCCAAAAGGCATCACCATAAACTCAAAGTGCCCATATCTTTTTCTGAATGCGCTTTTTGGTACATCAGCCTCTGCTATCTTCAACTGATAGTACCTTAATCTCAAATCTAGTTTATTGAACACCTAAGCTCCCTGTAACTGATCAAGTAAGTCATCTATTCTCAGTAAAGGATACTTATTCTTAACTGTTACCCGATTCAACTGTCTATAATCAATGCATAACCTCATAGTGCCATCTTTCTTCTTCACAAATAAAACTGGAGCTCCCCATGGTGACATATTAGGTCTGATAAAACCCTTATTTAATAACTCCCGTAACTAAGCCTTAAGTTATACAGGTGTCATCCTATATGGAGGAATAGATATAGGATCAATACCTAGAAATCAGTCAATAACAAACTCTGTCTCCCTATTTGAGGGTAAACTAGATAATTTAGTGAGAAAAACATCTAGGAAATCCTTAATAATATGAATATCTTGTGTTGTCTGCTCTGTACGGGCATCAACTACATAGGCTAGATAAGTCTCACATCCTCCTCAAATTAATCTCAAAGCACTCATTGACAATATCAATATGACTGACACTACTTGACTAATACCTCGAAAGATTACTCTTGGCTGATTAGGAGATTCAAGGATCACCTCCTTAGTACCTTAGTATGGTAGTTCACCATAGCCCTATGAGCAGTAAGTCAATCCATACCTAAGATGAGGTCTATCTCATTCAACTGTAATACTATCAGATTTGCTTCCAATTTTGCCTGATGAATTTGAATCATGCATCCTTTACACACTTCTCCTATCACTCTAGTACTACCTATCGGTGTACTAACCTCTAGTCCATAATTAAACATCTCTCTCATAATGTAGTTTAGATGTCAGATGATGTATGATAAATGAATGCATAGATCCTAGATCTAGCAATACAAATGCTTCAAAATTAAAGACATTTAACACACCTGCTACTACATCTGGGGAGTTCTGAGCCTCTTGTCTGGTGATGGCAAAAATTCTAGCCTAAGACTGCGGTTGATTGCTTCGCACCTCAGTCTTGACAGTAGGACCAGCTGAACTCACTCTGCCTCTATCTCTGCCTCTCTGTCCAGATCCACTAGCTCTACTCTGTTGGACAGTTATCTCAGTTATTGATCCTCCTCTCACTCCAGACTGTACTACGAAAACTGCAGGACAGTCTCTAATATGGTGTTCAAAGGAGCCACAATAAAAGCAAGCTCCTGATAACTTCCAATATTCTCCACTATGTTTCTTCCTATAGTGTTCACAGTTAGGCATTTGCCCAAATACTATACCTCTACCACTACCAGCTTGTATAAAATTGTCTCTTGATCTAAACCCTAATTATCTTGATCTAATCGATGGCGAAGCATCTATTCTGGTGTTTATTGAACCTTTTTCCATAATCAACTTGGGACTCACCCTGTCTCTTCATTCTGAATTCTTGCATGTACTCTCATTGTCCATCTTTCAACAACTATTCAATTCTGATTGAGGCAGCTCTCAGCTAAGTAAAACTGCTCATATTTGTAATAGCTAACCTCGTTGTAATTTCTATATTCAACCTATCCTCAAACTGTCTACATTTTCCTCCTCAGTTGAAATCAGTGTAGTAGCATATCCCATTAACTTATAAAATCTTATCTTATATTCGGCTACAGAGAGACTTCTTTGCTTCAGATCTAAAAACTCCTTCATCTTCCTATCCAGATAGATCTTTGGAATGAAATTCTCCTTAAAGACCCTCAGGAAGTCTTCCAATATTAAACTACAAGGCCTGATGGTATTGCGACGATAGGCTTCTACCACTGATAAGCTGGACCTTGCAGTAATGAGACCACGTAGTCAAACTTCTTGTCTAACTCACAGTCTATCTGGTCAGAGATTTTTTCTGTTCTCTCTAGCCAACCTTCTACCTCAGCAGGGTCTGTACTTCTGTAGAAGTTTATAGCCCTATGCTTTCTAAGTTTATCATATCTCCTTTCTCTCCTCTCAGGAATTCTCTGAGGCACTTGTTCAAATCGAGGTACTGGAGAATCTCTACTAGCCCCTACAGACTCTAGGTTAGCTGACTCTCTAATTTGATCACCTATAACGGATGACCTATAATAAATAATAATCATGATTACTATCTGAGTCTCTCATTATATATCATTTCTAAATGTCTATATATATCCCTATGAATGCCAAACTATGCTCTGATACTAAAACCTTGTAACGCACCACCTTCACGAGGTACATACCCGAACATGTTGATGAAATTCAAGAACATACCCTATGAAAGCAACATGTTAGAGCAATCACATTCACTTATTATGGCATCATACATATATACCACAAATATTCAAATATTAAACTCCTCATTTCATTTATAAAGCATAATTTACATTGTAGCATTTCGCTACATAATCCATATATACAGTATCACAAAAATATCTTAGTGTTTGCTACTCTTTACAACATTCTACATTAAATGAGAACACTATACAAAAGTATTCTATCTAACTCCTCAATGTCAGCTGTCTGACCTTTGAACCATTCTTTGAGTCCAAAAATGTAGTACTAGACTGCTTCTAGCGTGTCTTAATAGCTAGGTCTCCTCTCTCGTACCTAAAAATCAACGTTACAATTTTGAAGAGTTTTGCAAACTCAATAAGTGAACCATCATCGATTTGCTCACTCATTTCAAACCATAAAAACAATTCTCCAATCAATTTGCAAACGAATCACATCAACATATATTAAATAGGATGGTTCACTCATTTCAAATCATAAGAACAATTCACATTTCAATTCACAAATAAATCATACAATCAAATATTGCATATCATTTCACATTTTGATCATGCTTCAACAAATACAATTTATGTACACTATTTCACGTTTTCATTACAGTACAATCTAAATAATTCATTCATTTACTACATATCAAATCATATATGCAAATGCATATGTGACTCTACTTTCATTATTACTTTGTCGTGACCGAGCACCTTTTTAACTATCCCGTATTCGGTGTGGATACTGGATTCATTAATAATTGTCCCATATTCATTGTGGATACCAGAATCATTTTAATACTGAGCATGTGGCTCTTTATACACATTTCTGAGCTTTAAGCTCTTTTTCACTGGCCACTCCGGTTATAACTTCCTTTATCTGATCATGCATTTCAATGTAATGAGATGCATCAATTCACATCATATGCAATCAATCACTTTCATTCATTGTGCACAATCACTTTCATATTTTCATCAGACCTAAGTCCGACTTTCAACATTTTTATTGAGTGCACTTATTTTTCCTAATTCACATTCAATTATGAACACTTCCAATGCAATCTCGCATATGGCTCTTTGTACACATTTCTGAGCTTTAAGCTCTTTTTCACTGGTCACTCCGGTTATAACTTCCTTTATCTAATCATGCATTTCAATCTAATGAGATGCATCAATTCACATTATATGCAATCAATACTTTCATTCATTATGCACAATCAATTTCATATTTTCATCAGACCTAAGTCCAGCATTCAACATTTTTATTGAGGACACTTATTTTTCCCAATTCGCATTCAATTATGAACACTTCTAATGCAATCTCAATTATCAAACTCCTCGGATCATCGATGTCTGGAATTATCACATTTACATAAATATCAGTTCAATAATTAAAATTTAAGCAAATACAATCAATTATAGTGAGAAACATCCAGGTTGACTTACAGTAAGTTTCAGATAGCTACTGCCTTGACAAACCGGCAATGTTTAGATGTTGACGTTCGACTTGAGTGTCTAAATCATGCAATACACACATTTATACACATTACCACTTTGATCAATCACATAAGTATTCAATCATACACATATGCATATGTGTTATGTAAAATGCATGCTCAATTGACTATTCCCGGGTATGTGCCCTTACTCATAAGTCTTGATCATTCAAACATTATCACTTGGATATGTCTAGTTTTTGAGCCTTTACTCATAAGTCTTGATCATTCAAACATTATCACTTGGATATGTCTAGTTTTTGAGCCCTTACTCATAATTCTTGATCATTCAAACATTATCACTTGGATATGTCTAGTTTTCACTTAGGATGATACCTCAAGAATACTTTCTCGTTCTAATATCATTAACCATTCATTCAGCAATGTTTTCCTAGCATTATATAATCACACAATACCCAAATTCTCATTCATTCATACCTAATATACCTTACTCATATCCTTTAGATCATATTTACATTCCTAAGAACACTTCATTCCTATAATGACTCCAAATTTTCTAGATTTTGATACGTTGTTATCAGCCATCCATTTCTTAGTTATAACCTCAATTATGCATCTAAACATACCAAGAGCTGTAACCCATTAATCAAGCATTAAACTAGGTTCATTTCAAGCCTTAATCAAGTCTAATTGCACCATAGGAAAGTATCTTATCAATAGTTGGTTCAAATATCACTTAAAAGAGAAGAATGCACATTTATGGCCCTTCCCAAGATTGTGGAGGACTTCCCACAATCGTGGGTTAAGCCATTCCAAAATTTTCAGCCATTTCCTTGCATTTTCTATGATCGTGGAGGCATTCCATGATCGTGGGTTATGTTATCCAAAATTTTCCTAGCCAATCCTTTAATGTTTTTCCAGAATCTTATGCATAGTTTATCATTTCTACTTAATTTCCTCTTCATTCTCACCTCATTTTCATCTATAAAAAATCCATAAAACAATCCATAAACTATTGTTCATTATTTAAACAAAAATAGAACATGTTCACCATCACTCATTATCATACATAAATCCCAGTTCTTCTCATTTCAAGAACACTACACTAACCTTTTCTTTAGCTTCAAAACTCAATCTAATTCATCTCTATAACAACCAATGATCTACATTTTTATACATCTAAAAATGGAACATAATTATATCCATTCCTTCATCAAATTTTCCAACACTCATCATCAACACCATTTTTAGTATTAATCATCCCTAATGATCATAATAAACGCTTCTATTAAAACAAACCATGAAGATAAAGATTGTACATACTTGTTTAGCTCAAAACCCTTCTCAAATCATCAAGTAA
>JANZXP010021442.1:0-13351 GCA_027576715.1 Erythroxylum flavicans
AAAACTTCAAATTAAACATTTTATCGAAATTAAATATTCAAATTCTCAAATTAACACAACAATTACAAAAAACATTTTAAACATCATAAAAGGCATTTTATCAAACACCTTATAGGCAATATGTATAATATCAATCTAACCACAAATCAATTACATTTTTGCATTATTTACCAACAATAACACATATAAACAACAAATAAACAAATAATTACACGAAAAAAACCGCAAACATCAACAATAATCAAGCAAAATTTTATCACCAAACACTCACATTTAACACTAAAAACATGCTTTTTTTTGGAGAAATAATACACTCATTAGAGAGTTTACCTCAGACAATGCACTATCAGTAAGAAAAAAGTCAAAAAATGGCCATAAAATGCGAGAGAAGGGGTCAGAAAACAGAAGGTGATCGTGAGGAGAGAAGAAGAAATGTGCGCAGGGGGGAGGGGAGGGGGCGGTGCACGAGTTAAAGGCGCCGAATTATCGACGAATGTAGCTCAAGGGTTTATATCGTTGTCTTTAACAAAACGACGATGCAAGTTGCCGACAGTTACCGATGGATAAGGATTTCTATCCCTAAATTTGAGGAATCGTGTGCAATCTATTCGCATTAAAACCCACAGAATACATATTCAGTCGGTGATTCAAGTTTATCTTCTCGTCTTCATCCAAAGGATGACATTTGGTTAACCAAATGGATATGATTTACCGACGTACTATGTATTCTGTCGGTATTTAAGTTTCCCAGTTGTCTCTTTACGATAGTTTCCTATTGCGACGGAACACAAATTCCTTCAGTAAATAAAGTTGCCTAAACAATGTTACCGACGATATCTTTACCGTCGATAATTAGGCGAAGCTAATTAATTGCGAGAGTAATTCCTGTATTTATTGTCGACGAAAGTTCCTATTCCTTCGGTATGGGTACCAATGGAATTATTTCCATCGGTATATGTCTGAAGTAATTAAATTATGGGAACGATTCCTGCAATTTTTGCCGATGCCATAGGCTTTGTCGTCGCTATATGCTGTCGAAGATTTTCATGAAATTCCTTCCCTCCAGTGTTACCGACGGATTTGTGGTTTCATCGCTATATACGAAAACAACGTTGTATTTATCGATGAAATTTGTTTTTCTGTCTGTAAATAACGTCGATTTTGTTTCCGTCGATAATATTCCGTTGCTATTCAATGATTTGCTTATAGTATGGTACATTTAACATGTAAGATAGGTGTTAAAAAATTTGTGATAAGAGTGAATCATACTTAGTGAATTGGAAATAAGTGTCACCATTAGAGAATTAAGGTATTAATGTTGGGCCTGGGTCTTGGAACATATGTCATAGCTACAATACACAAGGTTTGGGTGGAGATTAAGTGAAAAGAAGGCTTGTAAGTACTTAAAAAACCCATGTTTATATTGATTTTAGCAAGTTCAATTTGTCATGATCGTGCACCCCTATGTGACACTTAAACTTGTAAGAATCATATCTCTTAATTCCGATGTCCAAAAATTACAAACTTTACACCATTGAAAGCTAAGAGATTAAGCTACAATTTTTATAAGACAACTTTGTCAAATTCAGCCAACATCAATACATTTTATTCATTTTAATTTGGAGATAAGTGGACCAATTACTTGGTGACAAATGGCAGCATTTTGTGTGGATGAGTGACAGCTCCTAAATGGGACAAGTGAAGAACATGCATGAAGACACGTGTTGTTACCATTTGTTGGCACCTAGCATTGAAGGAGACGAGTTTCTACTGAATTTTCTCTTTTGGTTTATTGTTTACCATTTTGTTCTCTCTCCACCGAAACTCTCTCACTCACACCTCTTAGAATTTCTGCTTACTTTTTAGATCATCATCATCACTTGAAGTATTTGCATGATTCTGCATCAAGGAAGCTAGATTCTACTATTTTCTATGTTGCTATCCTCTTGGTCATCTTAATCTTGAAATTATGATACTTACTTGAAAGGCTAGAGTGGCTTGATCATTGAAGTAGGAAACTAAGTTAAAGAAGGTATGGGAATACTAATCTTGATTGCATGTTATCATATGAATTATTTGATGTTTGATTGGATAGAATATTTATTGATTTGATGATGAATTGATGTCTGGACATGAAATTGACGTCTAATTGTGACATGAATAATGTGGAATTGTAGTGAAAAGGATGAACCTTAGAGGAAGGGTGTTGAGGGTGTAAGATGTGAATAAATTGTACTGGTTTCACTAAATAGATTTCACTTAATAGCCATCGGTATTTATTATATAACTTGATCTGTAGATATCTAAATTAGGTAATTTTCATTGTGGATTAAACTACACACATATACCTATAACTTTCATGTAGGAATGGAATTTTGCTTCTGTCTCAAAAGATTTTGAAAACAATCTGTAGTATTTTTGGGATAACTTTAGAAATAATGAATCGACTTGTATGAACTTTTGTTTATTAGAAATTTAAGACATACAGGAACATTTTTATAAAAGAACATATTACCTAGAGACCTCAGTTTCTATATCAAAATGGCTATACAAATAAGACTCGAAACCTATCATAAGAAAATTAAAAAAAAAGAAAATGCTAAACTTGGTTATGTAATTGTTGACGTATATAGGGTTAGGACTTTTAACAATTGTTTATGTAAACTTAATTGGGATTAAAAAAGAAACTAGATGATGTTAGATTAATGGAGTAAAAGGTAATTGAGTTATGTTTTATTAATGGAGATGATAATATAAAGGATGTATGGTTTAATAATGATGAACATAATGTTGAATTGCTTGGTGTGATCATAAATGAATGAGTTCTTAAGGCTTATGTATTACGAATAATATATGGATGATTGTGAATTGGGAATTTTTGTGATAATATTGTGACATTACCAGACCATCAAATGTCCGATGGTTTGATAGTTAGGATTGTATTGGAAGTGCTTGCTAAATGTGTGCATATACTTAATGTGTGATAACTCAACACTTCAATAGATGCATAATTGCACATGTTTGTATTTTTAAGGTATGTTATGTGTGATTAAATGTTAATGAATAAGTTCATTTGAATAAAGACATGTGTTATACTTCTTCTTTTGCATAAAATTCTGAAATCTGAAATGGTTTGTTTTAAAACTGCTGAGTCCTAGTCGTGTGTAAATAGGCATGCCTAGAAGGGTTAGAAGCTGCTTTTTGTTATTCGACACTAAGGTGTCTTCTGTAACCAGACATTAAGGTATCCTTTGTGCTAGAAACTTTGTTGTCCTTTAATTTTAGACACTTCTGTGTCTTTTGTTTTAGAGACTTAGGTTCCTTCTGTTTTAGATACCAAGCATCGTATCTTCTATACTGGTCTTGTTACCCACTTTTGTAAAAAAGATTAGCATTCTAGCTTGTTTTGTATTCTGTTACATGTTCAGTTTTGATATAAACAAATTTTGATTTAATATAAGATAAACTCTGAATTGATATAAAACAAAGTCTACTCTGACATAATTCATATTCTGATATGGAGGGTTTATACCCTATTATGATAATCAGTTCTGACATCTGTACAATCTATTCTAATACTTAAATGATTGACACTAGCATGAGAGATGTTCTCTAGTGATAGATCATATTCTGTTCTGAAATCCATTATGCTTAAATTGTCCTTTAATATGAACCTTTAATGATTGCTTATGATATAATTTTATTTAGTATCTGTGGATGTTAGTTAATTGTTAAATAGTTGCTAGTTTATGTATGGTTTAGTTATTCCCAACTAAGCTTTATGTTTAGCACGGTGGTTTTGCCCTGTGTAGGTTTTGTTGAGAAGACTTGAGACTGGGACAATGTCAACCCCAGTGGCCAAGAAGATTGAGTTTTGTTTTAACAAAATGTATATTTGAGTTTATTTTTTAGTTGTATCTGATAAATGAGAAAATTTATATTTTATTTGAAGGTTCATAATAACTATAATACATAATGGATTGGGATTTAAGACATGTTTATGATAAGTACAATATGTATAATGTATTTTGTTGTTTGTAACTTAACTTGTAATGAAATGTAATATATGTTTGCCTGAATTGCTTTTAAGGATAATTTAGAATGCTTTGGTTTATTGGTACTGTTTTGTGTGGCATCCGTATGTTCACCCAGGGGGTTTGTGGATGTTACATCTTTTAGTATAAGAGCATGGTTTAGGCGATTCTGGCTTAACTAGCGCTTAACTATTACTTCTGCTTGAGTGTACCAGTTGTGTTTTGGCCTAATGCGGTTTGTCCCATGTTTTGGTTATAGAATTAAAGATGGAAAGATCTCATAAAGTCATTAACGAGGTTACTGAGGGTAATCATCTTGTAAGACCTCGTCCATCGATATTTGGACCCTCTGGGGTTAATCGAGGTGAAGCTGAGGGCCACCTCATCCTCCAAGTCAGCGAGAGGCCTTAGTTAAGTTGTCTCAATATATGATGACATTACTGCACTGTATGACTGCACCCAAGGCTTCGATTGATCACCTGTGGAAATATAAAGCTGAAGAATTTTCTAGAACATCATTGGAGGAATATGAAAGAGCTGAGTTATT
Organism: Erythroxylum flavicans; assembly: GCA_027576715.1. NCBI lineage: Eukaryota > Viridiplantae > Streptophyta > Magnoliopsida > Malpighiales > Erythroxylaceae > Erythroxylum > Erythroxylum flavicans. The sequence goes on from JANZXP010021442.1 coordinate 4,582, forward strand.
GATAGAGAAACTAAAAAGGGTATTAGATGAATTCAGTTGTCTGTCAAATCAGATGGTGCACTGTGTTGTCTCTCTTCATCAGGGAGCAGCCTATGAGTGGTGGAAGTTTGTTTTAAAGAATCCTCAGCTACTAATGCCTTTGACTTGGGATTTCTTTTCCTAAGAGTTTAAAGCTAGGTATGTTACAGAGGCTTATAGAAAGGAAAAGTAGAAGCAATTTCTAAATCTAAAGCAGAGAAACTTATCTGATGCTGAGTATGATAGGGAGTTTAATCAACCCAGTAAGTATACCCCTAAACCAGTACTTACTGAGGAGTTTGGTATCATTAGTTTGAGGATGGTTTGAACTATTTGATTAAGAAGCATCTTGCCACATTGACTTAACTGCAACAAGTGAACTAACACCAACTAGTGTAAGTCGCAATGAAAATTGAGAAGCAAAAGATGGTGAAGAGAGAAAGGGCTCGGCGAAGGGGCTTTATTAAAGGAGGTCAGTTCTCGGGCAAGCGGAGTCAGGAAGGTGTCTCCATTGCACCAAAATTCACTTAGAGATTCGTAGCTAGGGGACGACGACAAAACTTTCCCTCATCAACTGCTACTGGTAAGAGTTCCTCTACGAGTCAAGGTTCTGGTATTATGGAATGCCCTCATTACTCCAAATACCATTAGGGTACTTGTTGGAAGGTTATGGGTGCATATTTCACTGTGGTCGTACTGATCATCTGATTGCTAATTGCCCTATGAGACAGTCACAGACATCACAAGCTAGTAGGGAGGTCTCTCATGTAGCTGCTAGAATCAGAGGAAGAGGTAGAGGTCTTGGAGGATTTGGTCAGAACAGACTTAATCCGAGTACCTATTTAAAAACTATTGATTAACTAGCTGTGCCTCCTACTTCAACTCAAGCTTATGCATTAAAAGCTCATAAAGCTCAAGATGCACCGGAAGTCATTATTGATATTGTTTCTCTTTTTAATTCTAAAATACATGCACTGATTGATCCTGGATCTACTCATTCCTATATCTATGTTAGAGAAATGTATGATATGGAGATGCCCATAGATCAGCTAGGGTATGACATTCATGTAACCAATCCTCTAGGTAGTAGTGTGTTGGTTAACCAGGTGTTTAGGAACTGTCTTATTATGATCCAAGGAAATGAATATGTAGTGGATCTGATTAGATTACCTTTTTATGAATTTGATTTGATTTTGGGCATGGATTGGTTGTCCAACCATCAGGAATTAGTTAATTGTAATGATATTACAGTTGTGCTTAGGAAGCCTGATCGGCCTAAAATAGTATTGCATAGCATCTACATTGGTTCTTTAGCTAATGTGGTATTTGCTATGCAAGACCGAAATCTCCTCAAGAAGGGATGTGAATCTTATCGAGTTTTTGTGTTTGATTTTAAGAAGGAGGGTGGTAAATTGCTAGATATTTCAGTAGTGAATGAATTTCCAGATGTGTTTCTTGAGGAATTACCTAGACTCCCTCCTAAAAGGGAAGTGGGATTATTTATTGAAGTCACATTTAGAACTGCTCCTATATCTAGAGCACCGTACAAAATGGCTACTATTAAATTGTAAGAGTTAAAGGTGCAGTTGCAAGAGCTTCTGGATAAAGGGTTCATTTGACCCAGTGTCTCACCGTGGGGAGCATCGGTTTTGTTTGTTAGGAAGAAGGATGGTACACTATGGATGTGAATCTATTACAGATAATTGAATAGAGTCACAGTGAAGAACAAGTATTTGTTGCCAAGGATTGAAGACTTGTTTGATCAATTAAATGATGCAGGAGTGTTTTCAAAGATAGATCTGCGATCGGGGTACTATCAACTTAGGTCAAATATGTGGATGTACAGAAGACTACATTTAGGACCCGTTATGGACATTATGAATTCCTGGTAATGCCATTCAGGTTAACTAATGCTCCAGCAGCATTTATGGATATGATGAATAGAGTATGCAGGCCTTATTTAGACCAATTTGTTGTAATGTTTATAGATGATATCCTGGTCTACTCTAAGAATGAACAAGACTATACGGAGCATCTTTGAATTGTGTTATAGACCCTACGGGAGAAACAGTTGTATGCTAAGCTGAATAAGTGTGATTTCTAGCTTCAATAGGTATCTTTTCTAGGTTATGTTGTCTCTTCTCAAGGGATTAAAGTTGATCCTAGTAAGATAGAAGTAATTGTTAACTATAAGCCACCACAGAATGTGACAGAAGTGAGAAGTTTTCTAGGTTTGGCTGGTTATTATCATTGGTTTGTAAAGGGGTTCTCGGTGATAGCATCCCTTTAACTAAACTATTACAAAAAAGGAGTGAAGTATGAATGGTCTGATAGAAGCTCCTGTATTAGCTCAACCTACTTTTGGTAAAGAGTATGTTATGTTTAGTGATGCATGTAGAAATGGTTTGGGTTGTGTTTTGATGCAGGATAGAAAGGTAGTTACTTATGCCTCTAGGAAACTAAAACCACATGAACAGAATTACCCTACACATGTTCAGGAGCTCATAGCAATATCGTTTGTCTTGAAAATTTGGCGACACTACTTATATAGTGAAAGGTGTAGAATTTTCACAGATCATAAGAGTTTGAAGTATTTGCTTACCTAGAAAGAACTTAATTTGAGATAACGGCGTTGGTTGGAACTGTTTAAAGACTATGATTGTATTATTGACTACCATCCAAATAATGCTAATGTTGTGGCTGATGCCTTAAGTCAGAAAATCATTTCATCATTATCAATGAAACAGAGTGAATGGGGACTTGTATCTGATGGAGCTTTAATAGCTCAGTTGGAAGCTAGGCTTATTTTAAAATAAGAGATTTGTGATGCTTAAAGAGCTAATGATAAGCTACAACAACTTATCTTGGCTACTCAAGAAGGTAAACGAACTGATTTATCTATGAAAAGAAATGGTGAAGTGTATTATAAATATCGTTTGTGCGTACTGGCTAATGATGAACTGAAGAAAAAGCTACTATTTGAAGCCCATAATACTATTTTTATAATGCATCCTAGTGGAAATAAGATGTAGCAAGATCTAAAGCAGCATTATTGGGGATCAGGAATGAAATGAGATGTTGTGGATTTTGTATCCAAATGTTTGACATGTCAGCAAGTTAAAGATGAACATCGGGCTCCATCTAGTTTGTTGCATCCTATTTCAATTCCTTAAGGGAAATAGGATAACATTACCATGGATATTGTCACAGGACTTCTTCTTACCTAAAGGAAGCATGACATTGTTTGGGTGATTGTAGATAAGTTTACTAAGTCTGCTCACTTTTTGCCTATCTATCCTGATTATTCATTAGATAGGCTTGTAGACCTATATGTGAATGAAATAGTGAGGTTGCATGGAATACCATTGTCCATTATTTATGATCGTGATCCTCAATTTACTTTGAGATTTTGGAAAAGTCTGTAAAGAGCTTTAGTACTTAAGTTAAGTTCAGTACTGCTTTCCATCCCGAAACAGATGGACAATCTAAACTAGTTATTTAGATATTAGAAGATATGCTTCGGGGTTGTGTGTTGGAATTCTAGGAAAGTTGGGATAACTATCTTACACTGATGAAGTTTGCTTACAACAATAGTTATGAAACTAGCACTGGCATGGCGCCTTATGAAACTCTGTTTGGTAGGAATTGTAGAACTCCGATATGTTGGATAGAATTGTGTGAGAACAAGATGACCTTATAAGATTCTGAAGAGAGTCGGACCAGTAGCTTATCAATTAGTTCTTCCTGGAGAGTTGGCTAAGTTACATGATGTGTTTCATGTTTCAATGTTGAGAAACCATCGGTCTAATGTTACACATAAGATTCCTGTACAAGAAATTCAAAAACAACAGATAGAAATTATGAAGAAGGGCCTATGTCTATTTTAGCCAGAGAAGTCTGACAACTCAGGAATAAACAAATAGCTTTGGTGAAAGTACTCTGGCAACACCATAGACTCGAGGAAGCAACATGGAAACCAGAAGAGACCATGAGGGCTCAGTATCCTTAACTATTTTGGTCACGTATGAATTCCGAGGATGAAATTCCTTTAAGAGGAGAAAATTGTAAGGTCCCAAATTATACTCTAGTTGGAATGTTACACTGAATATGTAAGGTAAGTGTTAAAAAAATGTGATAATAGTGAGGATTACATATGACTTGAATTTTAGTTTAATGAACCATACTTAGTTAATTGGAAATAAGTGTCACCATTAGAGAATTAAGGTATTAATGTTGGGCCCGAGTCTTGGAACATATGTTATGGTTACACAAGGTTTGGGTGGAGATTAAGTGAAAGAAGGCTTGTAAGTACTTCAAAACCCATGTTTATATTGATTTTAGCAAGTTCAATTTGTCACGATCATGCACCCCTGTGTGACATTCAAACTTGTAAGAGTCATATCACTTGATTCTGATGTCCAAAAATTACAAACTTTACACCAGTAGAAAGTTAAAAGAATAAGCTACAACTTTTATGAAGACATCTTTGTCAAATTCAGCCTACATCAATACATTTTATTCATTTTAATTTGGAGATAAGTGGACTAATTACTTGGTGACAAATGGCAGCATTTTGTGTGGATGAGTGGTAGCTCCTAAATGGGAAAAATGAAGAACATGCATAAAGACACATGATGTTACCATTTATTGACACCTAGCATTGAAGAAGATAAGTTTTTGTTGGAGTTTCTGTTTTGGATTATTCTTCACCATTTTGTTCTCTCTCCACCGAAACTCTCTCACTCTCACCTCCTGGAATTTTTGCTTGCTTTTTAGATCATCATCATCACTTGAAGTATTTTCATGATACTGCATCAAGGAAGCTAGATTATGCTATTTTCTATATTGCTGTCCTCTTGGTCATCTTAATCTTGGAATTGTGATAGTTGAAAGGCTAAAGTGGCTTGATCATTGAAGTAGGAAATTGAGTTAAAGAAGGTATGAGAATACTAATCTTTATTGTATGTTATCATATGAAGTATTTGATGTTTGATTGGATAGAATATTTATTGATTTGATGATGAATTAAGGTATGGACATGAAATTTATGTGTAATTGGGGTATGAATAAGGTGGAATTGCAGTGAAAAGGATGAACCTTGGAGTAAGGGTGTTGAGGGTGTAAGATGTGAATGAATTGTACTGGTTTCATTGAACAACCATCAGTATTTAGGATATAAATCAACCTGTAGATATCTAAATTAGGTGAGTTTCATTGTGGATTAAAATAAACACATATACCTACAACTTTTATGAAGGAATGGAATTTTGGTTTTGTATTGAAGGATTTTAAAATTTGGCCTAAAGTTGAATTTAGGATTCTGTCATTGGTTGGGAACAGTCTATAGTAGTTTCGAGATAACTTTAGAAATAATGAACCAAATTGTATGAACTTTAGTTCATTAGAACCTTATAACATATAGGAACATTTTTGTAGAAGAAAATATTGCCCAGAAACCTCAGTTTCTATAACAAAATGGCTATACAAATCAGACCTAAAACTTGTCCTAAGAAAATCCGAAGAAGAAAGAAAATGCTAAACTTGGTTGTATAATTGTTGACATATATAGGGTTAGGACTTTTAACAATGGTTTATAAAAACTTAATTGGGATTGAAAAAGAACCTAGGTGATGTTAGATTAATGGAGTAAAAGGTAATTGAGTTATAGTTTATTAATGGAGATGATAATATAAAAGATTTATGGATGAACATAATGTTGAATTGCTTGGTGTGATCACGAATGAATGAGTTCTTAAGGCTTTTGTATTACGAATTGGATATGGATGATTGTGAATTGGGAATTTCTATGATAATATTGTGACATTACCAGACCATTATTTGTCTGAGGAGTTTGATAGTTGGGATTGTATTGGAAGTGCTTGCTAATTGTGTGCATATACTTAATTTGTGATGACTCAACACTTTTATTCATGCGTAATTGCACATGTTTGTGTTTTTAAGGTATGTTATATTTGATCAAATGTCAATGAATACGTTGATTTGGATAAAGATATATGTTGTACTTCTTCTTTTGTATAAAATTCTGAAATTTGAAATGGTTTGTTTTAAAATTGCTGAGTCCTAGTCCTGGGTAAATAGGCATGCCTAGAAGGGTTAGCAGTTGCTTCTATAATTAGACACTAAGGTGTCTTCTATAACCAGACACTAAGGTGTCTTCTGTGCTAGAAACTATGGTGACCTTTGATTTTAGACACTTCTGTGTCTTTTGTTTCAGAGACTTAAGTCTCTCCTGTTTCAGATACCAAACATGGTATCTTATGTACTGGTCCCGTTAGCCATTTATGTAAAAAGGATTAGCATTCTAACTTGTTTTATATCCTGTTACATGTTCAGTTTTGATATAAACAAAATTTTATTTGATATAAGACAAAATCTGAATTAATACAAAACAGAGTTTGCTTTGATATAATTCATATTCTGATATGAAGGGTTTATACCCTATTCTGATAATCAGTTCTGACATTTGTACAATTTGTTTTGATACGTAAATGATTGGCAATAGCATGAGAGATGTTCTATAGTGATAGATCATATTCTATTCTGAACTCCATTATGCTTGAATTGTTCTTTAATATGAACCTTTAATGATTGCTTATAATATAATTTGATTTAGTATATATGGATGTTAGTTGATTGTTAAACAGTTGCTAGTTTATGTATGGTTTAGTTATTCCTAACTAAGCTTTATGCTTAGCAAGGTGGTTTTACCCCGTGTCGGTTTTGTTAAGAAGACTTGAGACTGGGACAATGTCAATCTCAGTGGTTAAGAAGATTGAGTTTTGTTTTGGCAAAATGTATATTTGAGTTTGTTTTCGAGTTATATCTAATAAATGAGACAGTTTGTATTTTATTTGAAGGTGTGTAATAACTATAACACATGATGGATTAGGATTTAAGACATTTTTCTGATAAGTATAATATGTATAATGTATTTTGTTGTTTTTAACTCAACTTGTAATGAAATATAATGTATGTTTGCCTGAATTGCTTTTAAAGATGATTTAGAATGCTTTGGTTTGTTTGTATTGTTTTGTGTGGCATCCATATATTCGTCTAGGGGGTTTGTGGGTGTTATATTACGCTCCTTTTCATTGTCCACTCTGGTCATAGCTTCCTTTATCTAATCATGTATATCATGTAATGAAATGCATCAAATCACATATATGCAATCAATCAGTTTCATTCAGTATACACATTCATTTTTCATATTTTCATCGGACCTAAGTTTGACATTCAACATTTTTGTTGAGAACATATATTTATATTAGATTCACATACAATTAGAACACTTCCAATACATTCCCAATTATTGAACTCCTCGGACCATCAAAGTCTGAAATTATCATATTCACATAGGTATCAATTCAATAATTGAAATTTAAATAATTACAATCAATCCTAGTGAGAAACGTCTAGGTTACTCACAATAAGTTCTAGATAGCTATTGCCTTGACATCCCAGCAATGTCTGGATGCTGGTGTTCTATTTGTGCTTCTAAACCATGTAATACACACACATTTACATATTACTCAATTGCTCATTCATATCAGTATTCAATCATAAACATATGTATATATGCTATGCATAATGCAAGCTCAATGACAATCTCGGGTATGTATCTTTAATTCACATCTCATGATCATTTAAACATTATAACTTAGATAGTTCTAGCTTACACTTAGGTTTATACCTTAAGAATGCTTAATTAATCTAAGTTCATCAATCATATATTCATCAATGTTTTTCTAGCATTATATGATCATATAATATCCAAATTCTCATTCACTTTTACTTAATTCACATTATTCATCTCCTTTGAATACCATTAGCATTCCTAAGAAGATTTTTATCAACTAATCAAGTATCAAACTAGGTTCATTTCAAGCTTCATTAAAGCCTAAATGCAAAATAAGAAAGTACCTTATCATTAGTTGTAACATCCCATGCTTAGGGCTAGACCCCAGAATCGTGAATTAAGTGTACTGTAAGAAATTAAAAGTACGTTGCATGCTCATGCATCATTGTATATGCACATACATGTGAATATTTATTTTTGATAGATTAAAATAATTGTACATGCATTCATTGATGTTTTCTGAGTATAACTGATTTATAAATGTGATTAAAATGTGAATTATAGATTATTTGTGTTGAAAATTTATTTGGTGATAACAATTATTATTTCAAAATTTTTAGTGAATTTTAGGAAATTTCTAAAAATTTGAGGTATTTTGGACTAGCAAAAAAATTAGAATATGCACTAATTAAATTAATGACTAATAGTTTACGTGCGTGGTGACATGTGGCAATGAATTGTTAAGACACTAAGTCATATGTTTTCATAAGGAGAAAGAATTTTGTAGCTCTCTTGTTTTTGTTTGGAAAAGCACTGTTGATGATCGTGTATACTAGAAAATTAGGTTTCAAGGGATTTTGAAGAGTTGGAGTTTAAACTAGTATGTACCGTATGATTTTGTAATATCCCGTTTCCATATAATAGGTTGGATCATGGAAACGGGTACACGAGAGATCAATCGGAGAAAATAGGAAAACACATCTCATGCTCATGAATTTGTAAATAGTGATTTTTGCACATGAAAAATATTTGTACATGCATTCATGACATTTTCCCGGTATAATTGTGAATAAATGGGAATTTTGAAAAATAGGCTTTGTGTGTGAAAATTTGAATTGGAGAGGGTTTTTGGGGTTTTCTAATTTTTAGAGAATT
>JANZXP010021462.1:0-13346 GCA_027576715.1 Erythroxylum flavicans
TTGCGCATCTTGCTTATTTCGGTTATAGATTATCTTGTGTTATGGTCTTTTCCGCAGCGTATTACGAATACTTGGACTATACGCGATCCAACATTAGGCATGGAAAAAAGTAATATTCATCACCTTGAAAGAGGGAAAGATGGTTACCGTTAGGTGCAATAGTGATTTGTAGAGTGACAATAGTGGAAATAAAATGAGTTTAAATCTATTACTACTGTAATTTTAGTATTATAGTGATCTTTATAGTTACTCAAATTACTCCAACCTTTAGGAAAGAACTAAAGGTTTTCTTTAAGCCTCTTAAACTTATTTTTGTCTCTAAAAGACTAACAAAAATAGATTTCTTGCTATGCAGTCACTAATTATTTATTATTATGCTCTTTGTCAAAGCCTCTAATATTCCATACAATTATTGTCATTAAGGGGAAAAAGAGGATGACGGATTCTTTTTAGGTTTTCTAATTGACTTCTTTTTAGTGACATTTGTAAAGGCATCCTCATTCTTGTTAAAAGTAGTATCATTTTGAGAGGAATCTAGGGATATATGTTTTTGGTACTAGTTTATAGTTAATTACATGATTGTGATTATTAGATAAGAGTGTCTTGTTAGACAATATAAATAATGTTATCTTTTGCTTCAAGAGTTAGGGTAACAACATCTAATTTGGCCTGTAATTTTGGAGTGTCTCTAGGAGTTAGAGGTTTGGGTTCTTTAGTATGATTTAATAAAGGGTTTCTATTACTGATTGATTTAGGATTGGTGTTAGAGATAACCATAGAATTTGATGAGCTATATCTTTTATACCAAATAGCTCTTTATAGATCCTTATTTGAAAAAAAAATTTAGTGGCCTTCCACTCTTGATTTCTTTTACTACATTGGATTTCCAATATTAGTTGACAACAATTTCATATTCTTTTATCTCAATTCCATCATCTAGTCTTATAATTTTCAATATTTTTAGAAGTTAGCTACATTCCTACTTTTGTACATACCTTAATGTAACCAATTATTTTCATAACAATTTGCATTAATATAAGCAAAATGGTTTACCTCTATTGAGTTTACCAAATAGGTAAGTCTAATAGTATAATAGTACTTAAGAGGAATATTATATAACTTAACTCATAATGGCACAATGCTTCATCTTTATAATTCCTTAGTTTATCCCATGTCTCCAATTTTTTGAAATTAATAGTTTCCTGTTGATATGTTATCTCTTATTTGCTACTTCTTTTACATGCTAGATTCATTTTTAAATTTTAATAAGAACAAGTCTTTCTCATTGATAAAGGCATCTTCAAAACTTAGCTTTTTCCAATTGTTTATAGCCTAATATTGAGTCACATGAAAGGCTAGTCTTTTTTCTGCAAAATAGTTAGTTAATGTGTTTGATCTTTTCAATAGCCCTTCCTAGAGGACTTTTAAGGGAGGTTAGATAATGAGATTCTCTCTTATAATTAGTGGCAAGTATGTTAGATTTTTAAATGTGGCAACAGAGCCAATAATGGACTTTAGGTTTTTCTTACCAATCTTAATAACTCATTCTAGCTTAAAAAGGAATGAAAAAAGAAACGAGTCATGGTTTAAGGAGGAACATTGAGCTACCTTGGTAGAAATTACATTTGGAAATATTTCAAAAAGAGGGGAGAAGTTAAGTATTAGGTGTTCAGGTTAGAAATGAATTAAAGAGTCAGTCTTGAAGGAACCATTTAAACTAAAGCTACAAGTGCTACTGCTTTTGGAGAGACATTAGGAGAAGTAGTAGGGGAAATTGGCACTAAAAAGAGGGCTAGTTCCAATTATAAGTAAGGGAGCACCAGGAGGAAAGGGTGGCTTGAGTGGCTAGGCCTTAAATCTAGTTCCATTCCTATAAGCGAAATGAATTAGAAATGAGTGTGGGGTAGGAGAGATCCCACCTAGAAAAGTACCCTAAATAGGAAAATTTGTACAAAGGTGAAGAAAGGGATATAGAAAGTGTTCTAAAGAGAGACTAGAGAATTTTCTCTTATCTATCAAAGATTTTTAGTAAAGCATAATAGATAATTATTAAAGTTAAACAATATTTATTAGTGATTTCATTGTTTATATAAGATATTGCAATAAATATTACATCTATACTATAAATTTTTATTAATTTGTAAATATTTTATATTTTAAAAATAATTATCATGATTATTTATGTATAATGAAAAGCAATTTAAAAATATATTTATGACTGCTTAAATTTTATGAGTTGTATAATTTATATATAAACTACTTAAATTATAATTTTGTAGTAAAATGATAGTAAAATAGAGCAATAAGTCTACTATTTATGGTGCATAGATTATATATAAAAATGTATTTAATAAAATATTTTTATTTTAATATGATTAATTATTTTATGTTGAACAAGGTATAAAACAATTTCTAATTTATTAACAATTTTGAAGTTTGTGTAATTTATAGAAGAAAATAATAAGATATGATACCATATTTGTAGCTTAAATGTAGGATATTGATTTTCTTAAATGTATAAGATTGACTATCATGTAAGTAGGTTATTAACATATAATTAGGATTTTCTTCCATTTCGTGTAAGTCCTGACTAGTATAAATACTCCTTATAGAGTTCAAGACAAAAACAAATATAGAGGATATTTTTTTCTCAAGCTTCTTTCTTCTTTTTATGGTATCAGAGTTACCTTTGTAAAAAGGTTAAAGGTTTCAAATTCTATTTTTTCTTCTCCATAGATAATTCGAAAGATTATTAGTTATTTGATATATATAAAACTCTTATACTCTTTAAGATAAACACAGCAACAACATCCCAAAATTCTATAGCATTCAACCTCATGTGCTATCAGAACAATATTATTGAATTATGAATGTTTCTACTATCCAAATGAAAATAAAACCTAAATGACATTGTGTTATATGCCCTAAATCTGAATGACATCATTTTATATGCCCTAAAATAACAAGTTGTTTATCTTTTACCTCTGACTAGTCACATCAATAAGTCCTCTAGTATTATCTGCCTCGTGTTATCCTCTTATTGGCTATGTGTATATCACGTGTCATCATACATTATAATATGTCATCCACTTAGTTATCCTATTTCTTGCCATAGTATTAGACATATCATTAGTTAGGTTCTTTATCAATATCAGTTGGTATGTCATCATTTGGGTCCCATAATCTACCATGTTAACAATTACATCATCATTTGGAGTCATATTATCTACCACATTAGTTGCCACATCATCAATTATTTTGGTTTAAACTAGTTTACTAGCATTTTGATTAATTAATTCAGTAACATTTTTACTAGTTTTCTCTTTAATAATATCGTTTCCTAAGTTTTTGGGTGCTTTAAGTTCAATTCTATGGTTAGTTGGCTAAATTATGCTTTTAAAACATGTTTTATATTATTTTGTGGTGTTCTCTTACTCTGTTGATAAACATCCTCTTGTTTATGATGTTTCTAAAATTTCCTAATACATTCTATAACTAATTAGTGTCATACTTTATAGCTCTAATCATGATTGATGGAATGAAGAGATACGTATTTCTTTGAAAGGCAAACTTATATGATGCATTATTATTAATGAGATATCTTACCAAAAAGACAAACTAGGATGAAGATGTGCTCACTAAATTCTTGGTAATATGGGATGATATGAATATCAAATCTTAACATTGTTCTATAATACATGTTTTAAAGTTATCATGCTAGTTTTGCATATTTGACATTACTAAAGAGGTATGAGATTTTTTAGAAACTTGATATCATGTCTTTAATGATGTGAGTTAATTTAACTTATATCAAACCTTCATTAAATGAAATAATAATCTGAAAAAAATTCTTAATTATAGGAACTTTGGGATTAATCGGTACTTAGAGATCTTATATACACTAACACTGAAATAGTTCTAACCTTTATGATCATAAGCATATAGATGAGTTTGAGTCTTTTACATCTCCCTCTCTCCTTTATCAAGTATCTTTTCCTAACTTTGATAATATGATCAAACAATTAATCACAAAAAAGTCCCAACTTAATAACCTTTACGTAGTCAAAGTTCTACACCATTTAATAATATTGTTCGTATCACTTAAACCTTTATTATTAGAGCCCTACCCCTCACAACTTAGCTAAGTTATCTCAAAAGGTATTTTATAACTATTGTAAAATGAGTGGTCACAATATTTTTCAATGTAAAAGAATACCTAAACAAACTTCTAAATACTAAGTCCTCTTAGACTCAACATACTATTAGTGCTGTTGCCATCAAAGGGTTAAATAAAGAGTATATAATGGTTGAATGGAGAGTACAACTCTCAATGAAACGTCTTCATATTCTTCTACAACCATTTTTTGGTATTGTTTGCTCTTCTGTCATGTTCCTTACATAAGGTACTTTGTCTTTATGTTGCTTTAATTCCACTTCTTGCAATCATAACACCTCTAAGTCCTCTATTTGGTTACTCAATCACTTATTTTATTTCATATGTTATTTATATTCTTGAAAATTATAATAAGCGTGTTTAAAGTATAGGAATGTCCAAGAGCCTTAGTTGTTCTTATCTAATACTTTTCTTATTCCTAAACTTTCTTTAGATCTCATTTCTATTAATCAATTATATAAACATAATGTTAACTTACTTTTTCTTGGTCATGGTTATACTAGTAAGATCTACAGACAAACAAGGTCTTTTAGGAAAAGGCATAAGGTAAAGCATTATTCAAACTTTCTCCTTTTCACCTTTTATCCAAACTTATTGATGGCATTATTACATCTTATCTTTGTCACTCACTTCTTGGTCGTCTCTCTAACATTAAACTAGGATCATTATTTTCTAATTGCTCTTTAGGTTAAGTCAAGTATGAAAACTTTGACTATATTTCATAACAACTTTCCAAAATCTATACATTACCTTTTCTTAATAGGGACTATTTCTTTAGCACATTTTATATTTAATTCATTTTAATATTTCGTGACTTGCTCCTAGTGACAATTTGAGTATTATGTGATTTTTTTGGTGATTTTTCTATATGTATATAAATTTATCTCTTATATATGTTTGGATTATTTTATATTTATTATTGCTTCGCAAATATGATTTAGACTTAATTTTCTCACAAAATAAAAATATTTTTCATTAATAATGCCATAGAATCCAAAAATAAATCCTTCACCTATGTCATTGATTAATAATGAATTCTCATTCAAAGATCTTATTCAAGTACCTCATAACATAATAGTTAGAAAAAGAGAAATTATAGAAATTTTGGATAATATCTGAGCTCTTCTCATTAGTACTTTTTATGGAAACCTTTTATGGAAAAATTATACTCTTATTGCTATCTATAAGATAAATTGTATCCTCACTTGTTTCATAAGCAATAGATCTCCCTATGAAAACTTATATAATCATGCTTTGGACTACCAAACTCTTAATATCCTTTGTAGTGCTTGCTTTTTCTCTCTAATCACTTGAAAACACCAAACTAGAACATGATATGTTTTTTAATTTTTGATATATTTAATCATTTACACTTAGCGATTAATGATATGAAAATGCTTAAGATACTCACTTTAATTCATATATGATTTTGGGGACAATTTGGAAGTAAAGAAATTAAAGTGAGTCAAGCACTACATTTGGGCCACTTTATGAAAATGAAATTTCACTTGTCTTCATGGAGCAAGAAGAAGTTAATTAAAAGACAAGAAGAAAAAAATAAATAGCAGCTAAAGGACAAAACGACAATGCAAGATCAATAAAACGCAGTGCAGAGGACAAAGCGTTAAATGCTAGCAATGCAACATTCGTTAAATGCTAGCATTGTATGCGTTAACGCTAGCATAGAATGTGAAATCTAGCAGCATCTGTGAAGGTTTTAGCTAGAGGATGCATGGACTAAAAATGAGCATCTTAAACTGTCAAATCAAGCTATAGTAGGTGGTTAGGAAGAAAGGAGAGCTATGGTTTGGATGGCTGGAGAACAGAGAGAGCTACGGGAGAGGAAAAGGGACGTGAATAGTGGCAGTGGTCAACACGAAGTTTATTTGTCCCATCGATGAACAGTAGCTTGGAAGAGAGTTTGCATGAGTGAAGACATTTTAGTTGGGGATTATTTTTGTGGAGGCTTAAGATTTTTCTTGGGAGACCCATGGAAGGCTAAGATTACAATGCTAGTTTAGAGGCGACGTCGACATCGACAACTTACGTTAAGTATATTTTATTTTTTTTGGTTTCTTTCTCTCATTAGAAATTGATTATGTTATCTTGTGTGAATTAATTGGGTATTTGAATGATGATGATTTTAATGCTTTATTAAATCATTTTTTATGAAAACCCATTGCTAGAATCAAATGCAATACGTGATCGTTGTATTCCCGATTCATGTGTAGCGACTAATGGCTCCGAATCATTAGAGATAACATAAGATAGGTTGAATAATCTGAGCTTGTGTGATTATTGCCTAGATTGGTCTATTTTTCTGATTCGTAATACGATTATCCGGATAAACTTAGAGAGCTTATTCTAGGTTTCCTAATAGCTAGGGTTAATTAACGAGTACTTCGTAATTAACTAGGATCTAAGGAAAAATTGGGATTAACAGAGCTAGTTGTTAATCTACAACCGATAATTGTTAAGAGAGATAAAAGAATAACAAATCAATGAATTATGCTTAATTAGGGTGTAGGCCGACATTGAATCAAAGAATCGAACCCTACCAAATTCTCCAATTTTATCATTTTTTGCACATTTTCTTTAATTTGTTTTCATTAGGTTTATTTTATGAAGGAGTGTTCAGTTACCTTATGAAATGAAATTAATTGATGTTTAGGTAATTGGAGGGGTTGGATTTAATAAGAAAATAAAATAAAATAAACCTAATGAAAACAAATTAAAGAAAACATGTAAAAAATGATAAAATTGGAGAATTCGACAGGGATCCGGTTCTTTAGTTCAATCTTGGCCTACACCCTAATTAAGCATAATTCATTGATTTGTTGTTCTTTTATCTTTCTTATCAATTATCGGTCGTAGATTAACAATAAGCTCTGTTAATTCCAATTTTTCCTTAGATCCTAGTTAATTACGAAGCACTCATTAATTAACCCTAGCTATCAAGAAACCTAGAAAAGCTCTTTAAGTTTATCCAGACAACCACATTATGAATTAGAAAAATAGACCAATCTAGGTAATAATCACACAAGCTCGAATTATTTAACCTATGTTATGTTATCTATAATGAATCGGAACCGCTAGTCACTACACATGAATCGGGAATACAATGATTACGTATTGCATTTGATCCTAGTAATGGGTTTTCATGAAAAACGATTCAATGGAGCATTAAAACCATCACCATTCAAATACCCAATCAATTTGCACAAGATAACATAATCAATTTTTAATGAGAGAAAGAAACAACAAAAATAATAAAAATACTTAACCTGGGTCGTCGGCGTCAATGTTGCCTCCAAACTAGCGTCGGGATCTTAGCCTTTTATAGGTCTCCTAAGAGAAAGCTTAAGCCCCCACAAAAATAATCCCAACCGAAACCCCCTTGGGTTGTCTTCACTCATGCAAACTCTTCCTAGCTACTATTCATTGATGGGAAAATTAAAGATGGTAGTTTTTGGTCCACTCTCCTATTCATGCCTCCTCTCTTCTCTGTTTCACGCTACTCTTTGTTTTTGTCGCCCTTTCCAAGCCACAGCTCATCACTCCTAAGCCGCTATTATATTGTGCTATTGATGGGACGAATTAATGTTGGGGTTTTTGGTCCACCCCTCTTATTCATGCCAAACCCTCCTCACTGTAGCCTTGCTACGTCTACATTAAACACATACGTAAATGCATGCATTTTCTTTTCTCCTTGGACTATCATTTTACATTTGGTTTTTCTCTTCGATGCTTCTTTTTTTTCTTTTTTGGACTAAATTTTCCAGAGTTTCTTCTAGTCCGATAAACAATATTTTAAAGAGCTTTTATTGTCTTCTGCTTGCTCTAGTTCTCTTCTTCTTACTTCATAAAGACAAGTGAGTGGTAATTCTTCAAAAAATATTTCAAATGTATTGCTTTTGACTCATTTTAATTTCTTTGCTTCCAAATTGTAGATAAAATCATATATGAATTAAAGTGAGTATCTTAAGCATTTTCGTATCATTAATCTCTAAGTGTAAATGATTAAATGTATCAACAATTAAACACATATCAGAACCACAACCATGATTATATTAATTCATAAAATATGGCATAAAACATAAAGGGTACAAATGTTGGGATCCTCTATCTCAAAGATTGTATATCTCATAATGTGACTTTCTAATAATATAAAATGTTTTTATCTCTTGTCAAAAATTTTAGTCAATAAATGCACTTATCCATTTTTCTTTAATCTAACTATTTCTTTGTTCCTTAAGATTTCTTGTGCAAGTTTATCATATAATAATTCTTTCATTTCTTCTTTGCCTACACCTAATCCTATTCTATCTTCTTTAAATATAGATCCATTAACTCCACCATATAATCCTTCCTTATCTGCTCACTCATAAAAACCTCTTGCTCCTCAACCCATTCCATTATTTTCTTTTTATATAAACCCCATACATATTGTGAGATAAGCTTTAACTGTTCATAGTAGAACTAACACTTTAAAATACCTTACTTCCAAATAAGTTATTCTTAGCTACAAATGGGTCTATAAAATCAAGATCTTAAGTTGATGGATAAATTAAGAGATATAAAACATAACTTATTACTTAAGGCTTTACCTATAAGTATGGTATTATTAGTAAGGGGATATTTTCTCCTTTAGCTCATTTAACCATCATCCTTAATCTAATTATGGTTATGACTAAAAAACATTAGCTATTATTCTATAAATATTTCAATACAAACCTTGCTCAATAGTGATCTTTTAAAAGAAGTATATATACAAGCACCACTCGATTATAATGATTCACCTAATAAGGTTTGTCATCTTTGTAAACCCTTATATAGATTAAAAGAAGATCCTCATAAATGATTTGTCAAATTTATCTCCATCATTAACTAACTTAGCTTTTAGTCAATATTTTATTAATTGTTCTTTTAAGAGAAGATCATACTCTTCTTCTTCTTTATATTAATGATATGATAATTTTTAAATATGTCACTCAAGGTATCGCCACTCTCAAATCTTTTCTCTATCACAATTTAAGATTAAGGAGTTTGGTAATATGAGTTATTCTTACATTGTGAAGTTTCTTTGATTCCTCTAGCTTTTATCCATTATAATTCAAATATGCTACTATTCTTATCTCTCATATTGGTATCACTGAATTAAGATGATTATCATCTCACTAGAACCGAATATTCATCTATTTTTTAGAGTCTTCTCCGTTGTAGAACTCTATATCATCGACTAGTTTATAGCCTTACTTACCTTAGTTACACTCATCCTAATATTGCTTAGCTATTCATATTATTAGTCAATTTAAGACTACACCATGTACCACGCACTTTTTCTAATATCCTTCACATCCTTTAGTACATCAGAGGAAACATACTTTATGGTCTTCTCTTCTTTAATTCATCATCACTAGATTTGAGAGCATACTCTAATGTTGATTAGGATAAGGACCCTATGATCATCATTATAATACTAGATATTATATCTTTCATAATATATCTATCATCTTTATAGTAGTAAAAAATAAATTGTTGTGTCTTGCTTTAGTATAGATGCAAAATATTAAGCTCTTATAATTACAATGGTTATTCAAAGATATGGATTTTATTTCCTCCTCTACAAGTCCTCTTTATTATGATAATAAAAGTGATATGAAAATTGTTAACAATCATATTTTTCATAAACACACCAAACGTAATGAGATCAATTTCTATCTTATATAATATTATGTACTTGAAGATACTGTTTAAACTTTTTTTTCTATCCCTTCACAATCTCATACCACATATATCATCACCAAATCACACTCCTCTCATTAGTTTTAGGATATTATATATAAACTCAAGATGATGGGTTCTTCGCCATGTTGAGTTTGAGGGGATATGTTAACATATTTATAGCATATATATAGCTTAAGTGTATGATATTTATATACTTTAAATGCAAAGACACTAAGAGTATGAGTGATACAAAAATATAACATTAAAGAGAGAGATAATAGTTCTTAAAATAAAGGCCAATAGTAAAAAAAGTTTTGTATAATTTACCTAAAAATAAATTTTATTTTAATATGATTAATTATTTTATATTGAATAAAGCATGACACAATTCCTTAATTTATAAATAAGATTAAAGTTTATGTAACTTACAGACTAAAATAATAAGAAGTGTGATATTTTGATTTTATTATTATACTTCATAAGGAGATGTAAATATCAATACGTTGTGAAAAGGAGAAAAATTACAAATTTCTAAGAAATCATTGCTACATCCATTTTATTATCAATTAATGATCTTTTTAATAATATCATTTAAAAGATGACTAATATAAGATGTTAAAAACAAGTTTTTATTTTTTGGAATTTAAATAAAGAATTGATTAGTTGTTATGAAAGGAATAAAAATAAATAATAAAATAAGTTTCAGATAGAATAAGATACAATAATATAGCTGATTTTAGGGAACACTAGAATTAAAGGTTCCACTTCCTTCTATGGCAGGAGCTTAGAAGATTAATCACTTAATGAGCTACTAATGTTTCCTTAATTTAGAAATAACTTATGAATTAGAGTGTGTTTTAACTTCTTTTGTTGAACTCTTTGGTTTCTTTCCCTCTAGATAGTATAGACTACATAATTGAGGCTGAGACTTAAACAGATTCTATCATTTCCCATAGGATGGAAATTTTCTTCAAACCATTTTAATATCTTGCTCCAATCTAATTTATGAAAATATTGATTTAGTTTATGTCGAATACTAACCCAAATGGGGGCAGTGTGTTCACATTTGAAGTATAAGTGGGCAATTATTTCTTCTTCAATATTACATAGTTCATAAAGAATGTCATCAGATCCATATATCTTATCTATAATCTTTAGTTTTTAGTCTTCCTCTAGCTATTATCTATGTTGTGAATGAGGCTTTAGGCTTCAGAAGTCTTTCCAGAATACATTGAACCCAGTTATAATTAGGTTAGATGGTTTAAGTGCCTTAATGTAAGAAGAGTTTGAGTATTTCCTATTGGAACTTAAGTTCCTAATAGGCTTATCAAAGATTGAGGAATTTGATTGATAGTTGAGGAGAAAAATATGGAGAAAAAATATGGAGCCTT
Organism: Erythroxylum flavicans; assembly: GCA_027576715.1. Taxonomy (NCBI): domain Eukaryota; kingdom Viridiplantae; phylum Streptophyta; class Magnoliopsida; order Malpighiales; family Erythroxylaceae; genus Erythroxylum; species Erythroxylum flavicans. Next base: position 11,293 of record JANZXP010021462.1, read on the forward strand.
TCAGTTCCCCTAACTTCAAATAGGTAGGAGTTATTTTCTTTGATGCTTTGAACTCAAACATGTGGTGACATTCTTGAAGACAAAACGGAAATGACATTTTTGAGGAAAATAGGACTAAAGGAAGTCCAATTATAAAACCAATACCAAGTATCATTTCCATTCCCCACCTAGATATTAATGAAAGGATACATTAGATGCCTTCTTCTCAAAATCTAGATAAAAAACCATGCATGCCCTTTCTGCTCCTTGATCTGCCATAAAAAATTCTCTTTGAGATAGAAATCATTAATCCATTTACTCAAAAGGGATTCCTTGTCCTTAAATAGTCTCCAAATCCTCTGTATGGTCTGTATTGTCTGAAAGGTCAAGCTAATGGTTAGCTAAGACCCTTTCTTGCTTTCTCCCACAAAGCTTCTCCCATTTAACTTTTACTCCCTTAGAAATGTCATACTTACAAACTAAAGAAAGTTTTTGATTTATTTTTCCACTTCCTTAATTTTTCTTTTAGGTAAAAGAAGATAAGAGATCCAATGGGTGTGTATATTTTCTAGGACTAAGATAATCAAATGACAATCAAGTAGGAAGAGATGGGGTCTGCCATCCTAATTCCATTTCAACCTTGAAATTGATTAGTAGGGGACCCATTGATGAGGATAGAATAAGACATAGTAGATACACAAGTGTGAATCCATTTAATCAATAAGTTAGGGAAACCAAACCATTTCAAAAAATTAAAATGAAACCCAGTGAAGTCTATTAAAATCCTTGGGAAAATTCAATTTTGATAGCACAAATTTTAATATTTTTGCCAGAGGTGTACTCTCTTATCAATTTTTAAACATGAAGAATATTACATAAAATTGATCTGCCTAGAATCAAGGCCCCTTAGACAATGTATGAACTTATTCAAAGTGTCTTTAAGCCTGTTGGCTAGTAACACATAGATGACTTTATAGACAATGTTGTAATAAGAAATAGGGCAAAAATCACAAAGACAATTGAAATTGAGGTGCTTGGGAAGCAAATGTGAGTGGCATTTAATTACCTCAATATTTTCGTAGAGTTCAAAAATTTCAGCACTATATCTACTAGAAGATTACAGTTAATATGCCAAGTTTTTTTAAAAACGTGGTCATTAAACCCATTTGGCCTAAGGGATTGGGGCTAAATAATATGGAATTAATTTCCTAAGGAGATGAAAGGAGTAGCAATTTAGTTAAACCATCCTGTGAAAGAGAATTAGAGGGACCTATAATATTTTTAAGCTCTACCAGGTTAGAAGGATGGGAGTTTAAAGCTCCTAATAGACTTTCAAAGACACTGAATATCATTCTCCTCATCTTTTTATATGAACATATTCCTACTCGAGTCTTAGAGATAAGTTATTTTGTTAACATTTCTTTTTGCCAAGATTGAATTGTGGAAAAATTTGGTGTTGAAGTCTCCCTTTATGAACCAAACTATTCTTGTTTTTTGCATTAGCAAGGAATTTTGGTCTCAAAGAGCCTCAGTGTAATTCTCAAGGTTGCTTTTCTTAACATTCCTATATTCACCATTGTCAGGATTGAGGTAGGAGTTTTCTTATGCTCTTTGCAACTCCATTTTTACCTCAAATAGTTTAACAAAGGTATTGGAATAATAAGGAGTTAGAAAACATTTAATTTTACCTCTAAGAAGTTGAAGTTGTTGTGATCTAAAAGTTGAAGTTGTTACGGTCTAAACAAAACAATATAAATTAAATTCTATCTAAACCAACTAGAGGCAAGTGCACCCTGTCGATAAATAATATAAAATGGTAAGAACCAGATATTGTACCCAAGGGAATTCCAACACGCAAGACAATTAAATTAAACGATGAAAAATTACTCGAACGATTAAGAATTATTTATTTGAAAATAAAATAAATTAAAGTAAGAAAATCAAGAAAATATGAAAAATGGAAGGTATGAATTATGTTGGGAACCCGTTTCCGGACCCCAACTTTCATGCAGAATATCATAATACGTGAGCTTTTTCCAATAGAGAACACCTTGACCATTATCGGTTCATCTTCT
>JANZXP010021521.1:0-13342 GCA_027576715.1 Erythroxylum flavicans
AATAATAATAAATGATACAAATAATAAATTTAATAATAATAAAATTATTAATAAGTAGATCATTAATATTAAACTAACAATATTTATCAATTTAATAAGATTATTCAAACTAATAAATACTTATTATTATTAATAATTATTAATAATTAATGACAATAATAATAGTCATAAAATTAATTATAATATGAATAATAATCAGTAGAAAAGTTATAATAACAATAAATTTAATAACAATAATATATTTAATGTTACTAATAATAATAAACATAATTGATAAAAAATAAATTTAATATTAATAAAATTAAGTAGAAGATTAATAAGTAAAAAAATAATAATAAATTTAATACACACTTCAAATTAAATATATACTTCAAATACACAATCTCAAATATACACTTCAAATGCACAATTCAATTTCAAATACATAATTCATATACACACTTCAATAATACAATCTCTTCTCTTCAATCTCAAATACACACTTCATTTCAACAATTTCATTTCAATAATTTCATTTCATTTCAATCTCAAATCCTAAAATTCACACTTCAATCTCAAATCTTCAATCTCAAATTCACATTTCAATCTCAAATTCTCAAATTCACACTTCAAAGCATTAACAAATTTTTATTACAACAATTACAACAATCATAAGGGGCATTTTATCGAGCACCTCGTAGGCAATATGTATAATCTCTAACTAATCACAAAATAAATGCATTTTTTCATTATTTACCAACAATAATACATGAAAATAACAAATCAACCAACAATGACACAAAAAAGACATACAACAACAATAATCACACAAAAACCGACCACCCAAAACTCCCACGATTCATATATAAAAGTTGCATTTTTTGGAGAAAAAATACACCTAATAGAGAGCTTACCGGAAAATGACGCATGATGGGCTAGAAAACGCATAGAAAACGATGGTAGAAGCAAGGATAATCGCCCAAAACAGACGACAGCAACGGAGGAGAGAAGAAGAAGAAGAAAATAAGGGGGTGGTATTCGTCGAATTAAAGACGAAGAACTTATTTATTAACCAGTCGTCAATTACCGTCAGAAACCAAATTTTGTCGGTATTTAAATTCATCAAATATTTAATCGTGACATCTTGCCACTTAATTTTGCAACGGAACATATTGTCCTTCGGTAAACTAGATACCAATTTAACGACGAACACTATTCGGTCAGTAAATAACCGACCCTGAGCTAAACTCACTGACGGAATAGTTTCTGTCGGTAAATGTCCAAAGCTATTTAATTGAGGCAAGCATTCCTGTAATTTTTACTAACGGGAATAGTTACGTCATCGCTATATGTCGTCGGAGATTTTGCGCAAAATTCCTTCCTTCCACTTTTACCGATAACAATTTTTTCCATCGCTATATCTAAACTTTGACGACGTATGTACCGCAGTCTTTTGTATTCCGTCAGTAAATAGCTACCATTTTTATTTCGTCTGTAAATTTCTGACGCTAATTTATGATTTTCTTGTATTGTCTAGTTTTTTTATGAATGAACCAGTTGGGACTTTATCTGTTACTTTAGGAGAAAAAACGTCCATCAAATTTAAGGTTACTCATCTTAATTCTTTCTATGAATTTCCTAAATATTTCAAAAAATTCTTCAAATTAGCATTTTCTTTAGCCTTAAATCTATATGGAGTGTTGTTAAAATCCACTAGTAAGACTCAAGACCCCTACATATTTTGACATAAGAGGCAATTTTAGAAGTAATTTTTAGTCCTAAGAAACATAGAGAAATGACAATTCTAATCAGTGGACAAGGAAAATATGAAGAATATGTCACAAGATTCGATACATAACAACATTTAATCAAAATTGTAAGAAGAATCGTTAGAAGAAAAAGGGAGATTTAGAGTTATTATTTCTTTGTTTTCTAGTTATCTTCTGCATATTTATCTTTGGTTTTGTTTTCTTTAGAATTTGTTTAGTGGCTATGTGTGATGAACCTTAAGTTATGATAATAATATGATTTGATCTTTTGTCTAATGCAATTTTATTAATTGATTTATAAAGACTTAATTATATGTGATATTCTTGTTCTAATATATCTTAAATATTAATTAATGACTTGATTTCATATGATTGAGATTGGGAAATCCTTTTGTGTGAATAGATATATTAATTGAAATGATTTGAATGTAAACATAGAGATAGATCGACATAAATCCTCTAGATTAAGGTCAAACCTAATAGTGAAATTCATGAATTGATAATGTAATCCTATGGGTTTTAACTTGAAAGATTTATTTTAATCAACTGATGTATTAATTGTTAATAGTCTTAAGAAAGATATTGACATAAGATAAGAATTTCTATGGTCCAATAATCAATAATATAATTGCATAATAAAAGGGGGAATTCATCACCTAGGTACCATTTATTTGATATTGACTTTTCAAAATATTTTCCTTTATCTTAAGTTAATTATTGGTTCAATTTTAGTTTAGTTGTTTAGTTTAATTTTTAATTAATCCATAATATAAATTGATGGTTAGATAGTAAAAAAGGTAATTGCTAGTACTTATAGTCCTTATAGGATTGGTCCATAGTTACCTGTGCTAACTACAACTATGCCATGCACTTTTAGTTTTAAAATTGATAAATTCTTATAAGCAATAAAATTTAAGTCAAAAACAAGTTTTTTTGTGTCATTGTCGAGGACTAGTAATATTAGGAAAACCTAGCTTTTATTAATCTAGCCATTTTTACTTTATTTTATCTTATTCTTATTTTTAGTTTATTTGTTTATTTTATTGATTTTGTTAATTTTCTTGTTCTTATAGACATTGACTCTTTGGTAAGTTTATGACCCAAAGTGATCCAACGAGCTTAATTAATGAAGATCCAAAAATTAAAAGAATAGCTTGTAAAAATCTTTGCAGAGCACAACTGAGAGAGTTCGAGTTAGGTAGAAGAATAGAGGACTTGGAAGGTTAAATTGATACTAAAGAATCACAAACCATGGTTGACCAATCAAGGATGATGTTTGATTATACTATACTGAACTTCATTAGAGTAAAGTTTAGCAATGTCAATCCAACTGTAAATGCCAATAATTTTAACATTAAGTGGAGTATCATTCAAATGGTGTAACAGTCTATCCAATTTGATGGAATACGAAATGAGGATCCAAATGTGCATATCTCAAATTTTCTGAAGATTTGTTACACTTTTAAGATTAATGGAGCCAATGATGATGCGATAAGATTGTAATTATTCTCGTTTTCTTTACTGAGAAAGGTATAGCAATGGTTAACTCAATGCCAAGATCATCACTTTCTACATGGGATCAAGTTACATAAATTTTTTTATTGAAATATTTTCCATCAACGAGGACTATAAAATTAAGGAATGATATCTCCTCCTACTCCCATGCTAATTTTGAATCATTATATGATACATAGGAGAGGTTTAAAGAGATGTTGAGAAGATTCCCACATCATAGTTTACTGCTTTGGATGCAATCCAAACCTTTTATAATGGGTTAACTCAGAATATAAGGCAATCAATAAATGCAACGATTGGGGGTACTCTCAATAATAAGACACCAAAACTGCCCACAACCTTACTGTAGACATGGCAATGAACAAATACCAATGGTGCTCTTTTAAAGAAGGATTAATAAGCCATCGAGAGTTTGTAAAATGGATGTAGTGATGCATTTGGTGAACCAAATGGAAGTGTTAAGCAGAAACAATTGACCTATTAATAATGAATCTATATGGTCAGGTTATATAGTGTGAGGTGTGTGGGCTAGAACATCTAGGTTAAAATTGTCAAGTAGTATAACCCAAGCACGTGGATTATATAGGGACTGCTCTTAGACCCCAAAACAATCCATACAGCAATATATATAATTCAGAAAAGAGGAAACACACTAATTTCTCTTAGGGAAATCAAGGGCAAGCAAGGAATAACCCTCTACCAGGATTTTAGCAATAAGCACCTCAAGCTAAGAAGCCTACTGTAGAGGAGATGATGTTAAAGGTTGTTAAAGATTATGATACAAGACCTCAACAAACTGAGGCTTCTATACGTAACTTAGAAGTTCAGATAGGTCAAATCACCAAGTTAGTATCTAAACGACCACAAAGGAGTTTTCCGATTACAATTTAAAAAAATACTAAAGAACATGTAATGGAAATTACCCTGAAGAGTGGAAAAGAGCTTCTAGAGGAAGGAGGAGAAAAGAATAAGGAAACTACAAACAATCAAATAAAAGTTGAACGTGAAGGCAACCTTAAAGAAGTTAAGAAATACTAACATGTCATCCCTTATCCTTCGAAAGTGAAGAAAGATCAAATGGATGCACAGTTTAGTAAGTTCCTCGAGATGTTCAAGCAACTCTAAACTAACTTACCCCTTGTTGAGGCTTTTGTGCTAATGCCATAACATATGGAATTAAAAATGTTCTTACACTAAGAGTTGTTGACTCAAAAGGAAGTTGGAAGAGCTGCAAGCTTGATTTAAAGAAATGCTCAACTACTAAATACCAAATCATATAAGGTAATCTATCACTAAGAAGCCATGTTACTTATAATTGACTCAATTGACAAAAAACATAATAAAAAAACTTGTCAGCCCCATTTCATTTTTCAACATAGCAATAACAAAAGAAAATAATCATTTTGCTTAAGGACAAACCCTTTTAAAACTTAGTAACCCTATTTTTAACCATGTTTTTCTCAATAACAACAACAATATGGGTTGTACAAACTCCAAATCAATCAAAATTTCTTAAACTTTCATGATCCCCAACTAAGTATATTGGAAAGTAGTATGGAGATGAGAGACCAAAAATGTTGATGACAATGGATAGTGGCAATGAGTAATGACAAGGGGATGAGCAATGACAAAGTAAGAAGAATAGATTGAGAGAGTTATAATTGTCTGTTTTGTTATATTGACTGGCAAATTTCATAAAATTAAGAATAAGAATTTTTAAAAAAATTAGTCCTTAACCTTTTGTAATTTCTCATTTCAGTTTCAATACTAACTGGTATTTACTGTATTGACCAATATTAGTTGAAAAAATCGATACTAATTAATTTCATAATCGAATGTGATAACTAAAATTTAAGTTTTTTTATTTGGTAAAGTGTGTACCAATTGATACCGTTTGAAATGATATGATACTCGTCACTTTGGTGACAACCATTTAATTATACCATCTTGTTGACATTAATTAGTTCTCCATATTATAGTTGGACCTTTTATATATCTAACATTCTCAATCTCTAGATTCTATAAGGCTGTTATTATAGAAATCATTTATAACATCAATAACTGTAAAAATGAATTTCCATTGAGGATTTTTCAAATGTGGTAAGATTGATATATAATGCTTCGCACGCACTAGTCAACTTCCACTTAATATTTTCATGTCCAAACAGGAATGCCTATCAAAGGACACATCAATTGTTGATAATTCTTTTATAAAATGGAAGCATTCTCAAGATCCTTTTCAAAAAGCAAATCTAAGCCTCTCCACAACATTTGTAAACCTAGCAATGATTCACCTATGCCCTTGTGAACACCTATTCTAATATGTCAAAACTTTGATCTCATAATTATGTGACCAAAATGCAATCATTTTGGAGGCCGACTAAAGTCCAAACTAAAAGATAGGCTTACCATATATCATGTAAGTATCATTAACCTAGTATTGCCTTTAATTCAATAACAACATGATGACTTCCATTCATTGACATGAATAGTATAAAATAACTCTATATATAGCTTTTGTAATTCGTCGATAAGGTTACTAGTTTACGATTAAAATCTAACTGTGATCGAATCATAGACACAACGGAAAATAAAAATTTTTATGGATTCCGAGAGGATCATGATAATTAGTTAACTTGAATAAAACAAAAATATGAATCATAAGAAATAGTACCTTGTTCTTGTTCCTATTGAAAATCCTTTGAAACTTTTCTTGATTTTGTTGGAATTATGCCCATGACCCAATCATTATGTAATAGATTGAACATTTTTTGTTTTGTGATTATTAACTTTGTTTAATAACATGACAAATGATTATATTATCATATAATATTTATTGCTTTTATCCTAATATGATAATTCCTTGATTAAATTTATACACTTGCCATTATAATAGAGATTATGATAATGAGAGTCAAGTCTTTAAGGTTTAATCTAAAATTATTCTTGATCTTAGAATCATCAAATAAGGACTTTAATGATCTGGTTAGATCAATATATATGTAATAGTATCTATTGGATGGATATTAGTATATCTCATTTACAAAGTTACATATATAGATGATGCATATGGAGATATGATAATTGAACTAACTAGACTGAGAATTCCCAATGGTTAATATTACCTATGAATTGTCAAGTGGGATATTCTTATAAGGATTTAAATGTATATTTTTTCTTTGGCCTGAGATCGTCATAGTAATCAATAGGTCACTTATTATGTTTTGATATCGGACACCTAGTGTGTAAAAATGCCAGTTGAATGATCATTGGATATAATTAAGTACCTATCTAATTAGTGGCAAGTCAAGATGGGATCCATCGACTCTAGGTAATGAGTTTGAGCTCTATGTTGTCATTGATCGTAATGGTTGTTTCAAGACCTTAGCTAGGGTGATTGAATGAGTGAGGAAAAGAGTTTCTTGATTCATTCACTAATCATTAATGATCGACATGTAACATAGTTGGTTTTCTAATAGGGTTTGACAGTTAAACCATACCTTAGGATAATCCAGAGTTGTAATGATGGAAAGTAATAATACGTTATCCTTAACCAGGTATCATCTTTGTAAGGTTTTTACTTCATAATATCCGATCGTTGAGGAGTGTTGTTAGACGCTAACCTTGATTAGTAATTAATTGGATTAATTACTACTGATTTAGTGACGAACCTATGTGGGCACACACTTACAAGTGTAATATTTGTAACAGCCCAGAACACCCGCTCAGAGATATGTCCGCTTTGGGCCTTGGCCCAGCTAAGCCCTTACGATTTTGCTCTTCCCACCCTTAGGAAAACGCGTCTATGAGGGAGGGGTTTCCATAGCCTTATAAGGCCTACTTCGTTCCCCTCTTCAATCGATATGGGAATCTAACAATATTTCCTATTTATGATTATTTAATTTATTATGAGATAATTTATTAAATAATCTATATGGCATATTATTATATTTTTTGCTAGCACAAAAAATATAATTAATATTGAAAACTCTCTTATGAAAAATAAATGAATAAAATAAAATAGTTTTATTTTATTTCCTTTTATAAATAATAATAAGAATTAAAAAAAGGAGTTAATCAAAATGGCAAAGAACGCGTCAGATGGTGACCTTGCCTTTGGTTGTTTTTGGTTTTATGTTTAAACCAAAATGAAAAAAAGTGAGGCCGTAGTGTCTCTCATTTTTTCGAACGTTTAAGAAACAAATAGATAAAGTTGGTCTTTCAAGTTTTAAACGTTAAAACACTTACGAAGAGAAGAGAGTAAGTATACAGACTCTTTCATATTTGTTACGTTAATATACGAAGAGAAGAGACAAAGGAAGAAAGGAGCTTTAAACTTCTTTTGTGTTCTTTACATTTAAAATAAAAAAAAGAGAGAAAGAATCAAAATTGTTTTGTTCCATTTTTGAAGAAAGAGTTCTTCAAAATCCTCCATAGCCATATCAAGTGTTGAAAGCGGGACGTATTTCTCGATGTGGAGTGCATAGAGACTTCCTATTTTCGAAGTTCATTACCGATTAATCCTCACAAATTTCAGGTATTTGTTTTTGCCTATTCTTGCTATTAGTATGAATATTAAACGCAATAAATGAATTTAGGATTGCAATATTTTTTATTTCTATTGCGTATGCAATCCTTCAATTAGTAGCAGAGTAAGGTTTTGTGTTTACATCATACTAGAAAGGCGCATGGAAGTTGCACTGACTGTCACTAGGCGACTTGAAATTGCAATCCTTCTGCAATTGCATTTACATCATTTGAAATTGCAATATTTCTAAAATTGTTGACGCGAATTGAAACAAAAAAAATCTTTTGTTTATAGTAAACGAGTCACTGATTATTAATGGAGTATAATTACATATTTTGGCAATGGAATAAGAATTGGCATATGATGCATAATAATAATAAATAAATAAGGTTAATAGAGAAGAATTTGCACATGGAATCTACAGGGGCCGTATAATATGTGTAATCAATTTTTAATTATAATGATGGTTTAGGCCTTTGGAATAAATGATAAATGTTATCAAATGATAATTGATGATTATTATCCATTCATGTCATTATATGATGGTTTATTCTAATTTAATTATAGTGCAATTATTATAAGTTACCTATATTCTAACATTAAAATTTTCTGTAAGAATATTGTATGAAAAAGTGATATGATTAGTAGTGTTATCAAAATTGTTTTAACAACATAAAATCTTGACCCTTTAAAATTATTGAGTTTATTTTGATATAATATATGATGTTTTATCAAAAGTGATTTTTCCAACTAAGTAGATAATAATATTTATTTTTGTTTACAAGGAATGACCTGATAACTGGGTGACTTGTAGTTCAGGGATAAATAATATTTTCTATTGTAAATGATGCATGTGAGGAAAATTTCCTTAATTTTATACTTTTAGCCTAGACTACCTAGGGAGTATAATATTAATTAATTCTCCGTCAGTTAGATAGATAAACTCAACTATATTAATAGGCACAACTTGACAACCAGGGGATTATATAGTATTGAGCCTACTATAAATTTTATATGAAAAATAAGTAATTTACTTCTCTTTAATTATGCATGAGTAATTTCTTGACAACTAAGGGGCTTATTCATGTTTTTAAAGATTTTATATCATTTAGATAAAAGTCCATGTCTTAATGATATATGATTGTGTTTTTATTTTGGTATTTTCTTTTTTTGTTAGATTTCTCAAAATGTCTACTATATCACCGCGAAGCATTCTTAATGCTAACAAGCTAGCGAGCAATAATTTTGATGATTGGTACCGCAATATGATAATTGTTCTCATGCATGAGAAACTTATCGATGTGATCGATAAACCTGTAAAAGAAGCACCTCTTGAGGAAAATGATGATGCTAATGCATCGGATGCATATATGAAGTACAATGAGCAAACTAGTAATGCCAAGTGCATTATTCTGGCATTAATGAGTTCTGAACTCCAAAGGCAACATGAGGGTATGAACCCTCCACAGATCATTGAGCATGTTAAGAAGATGTATGGGTCACAAAGTAGGACTGCTAGATACCAATTATCTAACTCCCTATTTAAGTTTGGACTGAATCCTAATTCTACTGTAGGGCCCTATGTTCTTAAGATGATCGATCTTATAGAACAACTTGAGCAGTTAGGATGTTCATTAGGAAAATAACTATTATAAGATTTGATCTTACAGTCTCTTACTGATAATTTTTCACTATTCATTATTAACTTTAACATAAATGAGATGAACTGTGATCTTCATGAAATGCGCAACTTGTTGATCAATTATAAAAATCAAGTAGCATCGTCTGAGAAGGTGAAAGTGTCAGGGCTTGTGAATCTAGTTAGTAACTCTTCTAAGTGCAAGTATAAGGGCAAGAAGAAGCCCAAGAAAAATATTCTTACAGCTAGGTTGTTTGGAACAAATCCAAGGGTAAGGAGAAGAAATTTGACCAAAAGGATGCTGAATGCTTCTTCTGTACAAAGAAGGGACATTGGAAAAGGAACTGTCCAAAGTATTTGGCTACTTTGAAAGGCAAGAAACAAGGTGGGACATTTATGAAAAATGTTTTCATGATTTCTTTAACTATTATTGACTCTACTAAATGAGTATTAGATACTGATCGTAGCTTTAACATCTACAATATGTTACAGGGTCTAAGGATTGGTAAGAGATTGAAGAAGGGAGAAGTCCAGCTATAAGTTAGGAATGGAGCAAGTATTGGTGTCCTAGCTGTAGGAACTATTTCTCTTATTATGACTACAGGAAAGACTTTATTGTTACAAGATTGTTATTATGTTTCTAAGTTTGTTGCGAACATTATTTCCATTTCATAATTAGATAAGTGTGGATTTCATACAATCTTTAGGAATAACCAATGTAATATATTTCATCGTCATGAATTATATGTAAGTGGTTATTTACAATATGGTCTTTATGTCTTACCTGAAATAGCTGTTTATTCAATTATGAATGTTTCTAGTCAAAAAAGGAAGAGAGGTAATCAAGTAAATGAAACTTACCTTTGGCATTGTAGACTTGGTCACATTGGTGAGAAAAGAGAAAACAAGTTATACAAGGAAGGATGACTTGGTTAATATGATTATGAATCATATGAAACTTATGCATCTTGTCTCCAAAGCGAAATGACCAAATCTCCTTTTACTGGATCTAGAGAGAGAGCTAGTGAACTTTTAGGATTCATACATACTAATGTATAGGCCTATGAAAGTTCATACTAAAGGTGGATATTCTTACTTTATCACCTTCATTGATGATATGTCAAGATATGGATTTGTGTTTCTTATGAAATATAAGTCTGAATCATTTGAAATGTTCAAAAGATTCTGTAGTGAAGTGCAAAACATACTGGTAAGAATATAAAGGCACTAAGATCTGATTGTGACCGTGAGTATCTTAGTGATGATTTTGTTGATTGTCTAAGGTAAGATTGAATCTTGTCTCAGTGGACTTCTCTAGGAATACCACATCACAATGGTGTTTCAGAAAGGAGAAGTCGAACTTTATTGGATACGGTGAGATCCATGATGGGGTTAACTGATCTTCCTATCTTCTTATAGGGATATGCTTTAGAAGTCGTTGCTTATTTATTAAACAAAGTTCCTACTAAAGCAGTCATTAAAACTCTATATGAGATGTGGAAAGGATGTGAGCCTAACCTAAAACATTTGAAGGTTTGGGTTGTCCAGCTTATATCAAGAAATTGCTACCAGATAAGCTTGAAGCGAGGTTTGACAAGTGTAGATTTATTGGCAATCCCAAGGAAACTATGAGATACTATTTCTATCACCATTATGAACAAGAAGTGTTTATGGCCAGAAATGAAATGCAACCTTTTCAGAAAGGGAGTTCCTTAATGGAGGAAGTCATGGTGTAGAAATAGATCTTGATGAAATTCAAGATTATGATAAGTGAACACAAGCTCAAGAGCAACAGATGGATATTGAGCAGCCTTTACTTGATGTCTTGAAGTTGACACAAAGGGTACTAGCCTCAACCATTGAGGAGAATGGACTGGTTAATGAACCTGTCCAAGAACCAGTGCAATAGCAAGATGAAGTAGAGGAAGAACCTATTGCAGATGAGCCTCCTAGAAGGTCTACTAGGGATCATTATGCACCAAATGGATTAAACATAATGGTGCAAGGTGATGAGGATATTCATATTTATGATATCCCACATATTGATGATAACCTTAAGACTTACGAAGAGGCTATGGCAAGTCCAAGTCTGAGTTAGAATCTATGAGAATCAATAAGTATGGACTTTAGTTGATCCCTCAAAGGATATACCATAGGATGTAAATGGGTATTTAAGAAAAAGTAGACGGGAGGTTGAAACTTATAAAGCCCATCTTGTTGCTAAGGGATATAATTAAAAGAAAGTTATTGATTATGATGAAAAATTTTCCCCTGTGGCAATACTCAAATATATTCGAATTCTACTTGCTATAGTTGCATAATATGATTATGAGATATGACAAATAGATGTGAAAACAACGTTTCTTAATAGAGAGCTCAAGGAAGATGTCTATATGACTCAACTTGAAGGTTTCACATTTCCATATGCTCCTTGTAAGGTAAAAAGATCCATTTATAGATTAAAGCAAGCTTCACGATGTTGGAATATTCACTTCAATAGAACAATCGAAAAGTTTGATTTTGTTATATGCGAAGAAGAGGCATGTGTATACAAGAAGGTTAGTGGGAGCGTAGTTATTTTTCTAGTGCTGTATGTAGATGACATATTGCTAATAAAAAATGATGTACCAGCTATGTAAAAGACAGATTTGGCTATCTGAACAGTTCCCCATGAAGGATTTAGGAGAAGCAGCTTACATTCTCGGAATTAAGATCTATAAAGATAGATCAAGGAAGTTGCTAGGCCTCTCCCAATCTATGTACATTGATACTATCTTAAAAAGGTATCACAAATGGAAAATTCTAGAAAAGGCTATCTACTAATAGGCACTGGACTTTCTCTTAGTAGGGAGGATTGTCCTAAAACCCTAGAAGAAAGAGAGCACATAAGTAGAGCACAGTGGGAGCTATCATGTATACCATGACATGTACAAGGCTCGATGTAGCCTATAAGCTAGGAATAATGAGCAAGTATCAAGGTTACCCAGGTGTGGAACATTGAAAAGTGGTTAAAACCATCCTTAAGTACGTGAGAAGAGCTATGGACCAATTCCTCATATACAGAGATTTTGAATTAAAGCTAATAGGTTATATTAATGCTAGCTTTACATCAGATAAGGATGATAGCAAATTTACCTCTTGTTATATTCAATTTGAATGGAGGAGCAGTTAGTTGGAAAAGTTCTAAGCAAGCTACTGTAGCTAATTCGGTAATTGAAGTAGAATACATAGTTGCATCGCATGCAGCTAAGGAAGTTATTTGGATGAAAAATTTCTTAACTAAACTTGGTGTGGTTCGATAAAGGAAGTTGTTCCTTTATTGTGTGACAATACCGATGCTATTGCACAAGCCAAGGAACCAAGGTCACACCAAAGATCCAAACATGTTATGCGAAAGTTTCATCTAATTAGTGAAATTGTTGAGTGTGAGGATGTTCAAATTCACAAGGTTGAAGAAAAGAAGAATGCTACAGATCCCTTCACTAAGGAGCTTGGATCAAAGGAGTTTGATAAGCACAAGTGGAAAATAGTATTAAAGTTCATGATCAATTGGCTCTAGGTCAAGTGGGAGATTGTTGGAATTATGCCGATGACCCAATCGTTATGTGATAGATTGAACACCTTTGTTTTGTGATTATTAACTTTGTTTAATAAAATGGCAAATTATTGTATTATCATATTATGTGTATTGCTTTTATCCTAATATGATAAGTCCTTGATTAAATTTATACACTTGTCATTATAATGGAGATTATAATAATGAGAATTAAGTCTTTAGGGTTTAATTTAAAAGTGTTATTGATAATAGAATCATCAAGTAAGGACTTTAATGATTCGGTTAGATCAATATGTATGTAATAGTATCTATTGGATGGATATTAGTAGATCTCATTTACTAAGTTACATATATAG
>JANZXP010021530.1:0-13342 GCA_027576715.1 Erythroxylum flavicans
CGAATTAATCAAAATAAACCTCAAAAAGAATTTAGCACAATCTTGTTAGTAAGAAAAGAATCGGGGTCCAACAATATCCATCCAATGGAATCGCTTTTACACACTTAGAAGCTTATATGTCATAAATCTCCAAGATTTTGCATACCGATGAACTTTAAGTTCATGTAAGGCCATATAACATTATATATCACTGACATATATACCGAAAGAATTCAAATACATTTTTGAACTCATATAAAGCTATGTATATATAAATATACAGTAGTATCTCCACGTACAGACTAATACAAAAGGGCACAAAGAGTCTGGCAATACAGATCAAGACGACGACGATGATGGTGTATGGAACTGAAGAGCAGAATGACTAGGGAAGAGGAAAAACATTTCCAAGATACAGAGACATTTGACAGTAACGGTGGGAGAGAAGAGGTTGTCGATGTTTAAATAGATAAGGAAACGACGTCTTTTGTGGTTGAACAAACGATGTCTTTTTCCTTTCAATTAAAACCAAAATCCACACATCATTTGAATTTACCTACAAATCCTTTCAATTAAAACCAAAATCCACACGTCATTTGAATTTGCCTACAAAATGATATTTCTATAAGTAAATTATCAATGGAAAACTACTCCGTAGGTAATTTCCCTACTAACCAGTGTTTCTGTGAGTAAATTACCTACATAATGCTGTTTTTGTAGGTAAATTTTCAATAGAAACTACCCTCCGTAGTAATTTTCCTACGGAACTCTCTTTCAATTGAAAAATTCCCTACGAAAACTACCTTCAGTCAGTAAATTACCTATGGAAATTTTTTTCTATAGGTAATTTTGTACGTAATTTTTTTCGAGAACCAGTGGTGCCTACTTTACCTATAACTTTCACTATTCCATCACTAACATTTTTCGGCAAAGTTTGATCTCCTCTTTTAGCAACATATTTTTATTTATATTGCACATTAAATTTTTTTCGACAAATTTACCTACGAAAAATAATTTCTATTGCTAAGTTACTATGGAATTTTTTCCATTGGTAACTTTCTATCAATAATTTGCAATTTTCTTGTAGTGTGGATAAAGTTGAACCAAAGAGGAATAGAGTAAACAGAAGTGGTTAATAAGAAGGAGGGGTGATAGAAAGATGAAAAAAGGTGAAAGTGATGCTAAGGAAGATGCAAGTAGAGAAGTGATCACTAGACACAAGATGGCCTACAGAACAAGGTGAGAGAGGAGTAGAGTTTGTAGAAGCAAAAAGAAGAATGAGAGACAGAAGATAGTAACAACAAAGCACAATGCAAGTTGCAGTATGTTCCAAGGGGATGAGAAGAACAAAATGAAGATGAACAAGATGAACAGTGAGTTATGCAGGGTGAATAATACCATGTTGAGAGCCCTAGTTTCTATTAGGTTTCGTTCTGATCTTTATTCTTTCCACCCACCTTTCTCCATCTATCATAGACCTAATTTTCTTTTGTGGAAGACAAAACAAAGCAAAATTAAAAAAAGTTAGAAAAATGAGTAAAACAAAATTATATGACCTGCAAGAACACAAATTGTTTGTATGATTTGAATGATATTGATTAAAATTTCTTGGTTGTTTGTAACTATACGATAAGTATTTGATAATCAAAAAAAAATTATTTTTATGCTAACTATGTCTAATGTTTTAAAAACCAAATCAGATATCGAATCGGTCAAAGAAAATGTTTAAGATTTAAATGTTCAACCTATATTAAACGGCTATAAAACTGGTATATAATAAATAAGAAGTAAAAATTAAAAGAATAAGTAAAAATATAGAATCAAATCAAATACCTTATTAAAATAAAATTATACTAATAATTTCTATTAAAATATAATAGACTAATAATAAATCTAATAATTTAAACTAAGATTGAATCTAACATAATTTTAAAATAATAATAATAATAATATAATAGTAATAATAATAATTGTATTTCGATATTATAATTTACTTAAAAAACTTATAAAAGTTGAAGCATGTTTATAGAAAGTCAATAGAAAAGACTCTAAGTTTATTCTAATTTCTTTTTTAATTTCCTTTAAATATACTTCTTTATATTTTAAATATTATTTTAACGCATTCTTAATTATTTTAAGCAAAATTACTTCTATATACTAACTAATAATTTAATTTATTAAACAAATTTATGATAAAAATAGTAATTAGATTCTAACAATAATAATTTAAAATTTTCAACTAAAATATAGGGAGGTAAATAAAGAATCTAAAATTTCACAAATATAATTTATTAGTGAGATTAAATAAATTTAGTATTTTTTAAGAATAAAATAGTAATTAATTTTTAAATAATAATTTAAAATAAAATTTTAATTAAAATATAAAGAATATAAAATTTGTAAAATATAATTTTTATTTCGATTATATGAATGAGTTGAAAAGAAAAAAATTCATTGAAAATTTAAAAGAATTATAAGTCTATCCTTTAAATCTTAACTTTCATTGTAATGCATTATACTAAAACTACAAGTATAGTCATGGTTGGTGTGTGTGGCTGAAAGAGGAACTTATATGTTGGTTAGATTCCGCATCATTAAAAAGACAGTGAGTCCAAGTTAACTAATATGGATAATTCGAAACGCTCTGAAACTACACGGGGGGAACTGAACTCACTCGACTAAGATGGTCATCTTGCTAAGAAAGTGCGCATACGTAGGCAAGAGGAAGAACCTCAACCCCCAAACCAAATTGTCCTATAGCACATCTATTATAAAGGAAATGCTAGGGGATAATACGCTAGGTGAACTAGACTGGCCAGAGGAGGAGCCAATATAAATAGAGGACGGTGACATTCGAGCACTGACGGATGATCAAGGTAGGGGAATCGCATTATCGTCTACCTTTCGATCGAAATTAGATAAACAATGGGAGAAGGCAGTTGTGGTGAAACTACTTGGTCAAAGGATTGGGTACCGGTTGCTATGCACATGGCTAAAGACCATGTGGAAGCTACTTGGACCCATGAAGGTAGTCAACTTAGATTTTGACTACTTTCTCGTGAATTTTATTCAAGAAGAGGACTACCTCTATGCATTAACCAATGGCCCTTGGGTCATATTCAGACACGCTCTCTCAGTGTAATGATGACTTCCGTCGTTCAGACCATCGCAAGGCAAAGTGGCCCGTGCAGTGGTGTGGATTCGATTCCTGGAATTACCTATTTCCAGGTATCATCCAAAGGTTCTTTCAGCTTTAGGGAACATTATCGAACAAACTATCAAGATTGATGACGCTAAAGCATACCCAGAGGGATAAATTCGCAAGGGTAGCTATTGATATAGACCTATGTGTGCCTTTAGTCTCAAAGGTAGAGCTTGACGGGGAAACACTCATGGTGGCCTGTAAGGGTCTTCCGTCGATTTACGCTAGTTGTGGCATAGTGGGACATGTTTCTGGAATATGTCCAACCAGGTAACAAGACACACCTACTACCTAGTCAATTCTGCATCCTAGGGAGGTTGAAGGCTTGGGAGGGGTCGGTGGTATAGGCGCCGAACCAGCGGCTGTGAGGGCAAAGCCACCACTTGATGGACCTGGTATATGGTTGCAAGTTCAACGATCACAATGAAGATCTCACCTGCAGCAGCAATCCCTGCCAGTCACACGCAACCACAGACATGTCAATCAATTGGGGGGCACAAGGTATGCTCTGCTGTCCGAATCCAACCGTTTGGAGGTCCTTGATGAAAAGACGTCCCTCTCATCATTTGAGAGTAGTCAGTCAAGAGCAGGTTAGCATAGCACTTTGGCAAGAGTAGTTGAGGCAGCAACAAAACAACCTTTTAGGCTAGCGTCGACCTCCTTTGGACCTAAAAATTCAGCCGCAGTCATCACAAGGGTAAATTCATGGCCCTAAAGACTAAGGGCCATGGAGAACTCACCAAGCCTAGTCCACGCAAGGAGACACCCTTGAAGCCCTTCCCAAGTCTCCAACTTCAGCCCACCACAACAAATAACCATATAGCAGTGGTTATAACATCACATGACGAAATGGTTTGTGAAAGAAACGAAGGAGTGTCAAGGAGGTTGAGCAAGGGGGAGACCAATCAACCAGTGGATGAAGTTGAAGACATCAGTGGCCATTGTAATACCACTATGATAGACCCACCTCTCCCTCCTATAAAACTGCCTGACCTGATGAATAGTGATATCGGTATGGGAAATGTCTCGAATGACCAAGGGCCTGGCGATGTGGTGATGATGCAGACTATTGCCAATTCCTGCTGTGACGTTGTTGAGGAAGTGAGCGACCTCACTCGGAGTTAGTGTTTGTTGTTGTCTTTTGCTTACCTTTTCTTATGACTATATTTATATGGAATTGTTAAGGAGTTTGGGGACTATGGTTTCACATTATTTTGCGCACGTATATATGCAAATATTAGCTAGGGATACTGGTGTTAATGGAAACACGCATGTCAGCTGAGTTTTGATTTTTCATTTTGTGTAGAAGTAGAAGGTTTTAAGGGTGGGATATAGATGTTATGGATGAAAATACAGAAGTTACAGTAGTGGCCGCTCATCGCCAATTCATCAACACCACAATCAATCTGGCTTTCACTTTTTTGACTTCACTACTATGCATGCTAGTCCCTAGGCGTCCACGTAGAAATTTCTTTGGCCACATCTAAGAAGGGTAGCCATCTCAATTCCCCCCCTTGGATTGTGGGAGGGGACTTCAACACTGAATTGGAAAGTATGGATGAAAGGGGAGGCTCTACTTCAGTTCCTGTTGTTAACAATTTATTTAGGGAATGGGTGCATGATTATGGGCTTCATGATCTAGGCTATATTGGGTCGAGATTTACCTGGAACTGAGGAGCAATCTAGGCTCGGCTCGATCAAGTGCTGGGGTCCTCGTCATAGCTAGCATAGTTCTCTCATATGGTTATTCTTCACTTACCATTCCTTGGCTTTGATCAACGACCTCTACTGGTTACCCTTCCCAGCTCATAACCAAGTGATACAGGACTAAAACCATTTCAGTTCCAATCTTTATGGCTAGTGCATGCAGACTTTCTTGAGGTGGTCGTAGCGAATTAGCTTCCTGAAGCCGTGACATTTAATACCTCTTTATCTATATTTTCAGGACAACTCACCTACTGGAATAAGCTTAGTTTTTGTAACATTTTCCATCGAGAAAAAAGACTTTTCGCTAGGTTGGAAAGCATACGGAGGGCTATGGGCACTGAGAATTTTGATTCGCTCATGGCATTAGAGGATAATTTTAGTGGAGATTTATTACAGGTGCTGTGTCAGGAGGAGCTCTATTGGCACCAACAAGCCAGGTACGACTGGTTATCACAGGACAACCGGAATACCAAATATTATCACACTGTCACGATGTCCAAAAGGAAAAAATTGAAAATGGAGCGCTTATTTGATAATCGTGGCATTGATATCTTTGATCCAGTACAGTTGGGTCCTTTGGCCCAGGATTATTTTGTTAAGTTGTATACTACTGAGGCGAGTATTGATGATGCTCGGTTTCCCATTATAAAGGCCTTTCCTCATTTATCTAAGGAAAATTTAAACGATATTGCCAAACCCACCTATGTGTTAGAAATCTATTCTGCTGTTTCTGATATGAACCCTAATAAAGCTCTGAGGTTTGATGGTTTCAATGCCTTATTCTTTAAGAATCATTGGGAAACGGTGGGGCCAACAGTGGTGGATCTTATTCAGCATATTTTCCATCACAAATAGTGGGAGCAAAAGTTAAATCAAACAATCTTGGTTTTAATTCCTAAAGTCCCCTCTCCGAATTATGTTACCTGGTTTTAGCCTATCAGTCTGTGTTCAGTGATTTACAAGACACTCTCGAAATTCCTTATGAATCGTTTGAAGCCGTACCTCACTCAGCTCGTGGCGACTACCCAGTGCAGTTTTATCCCTAGAAGGCATATAACTGATAATATTATTATTGCCCAAGAGGTGCTCCACTCGATGCGACGGAAGCAAGGTAAGACCGGGTATTTTGCTATAAAGATGGATTTAGAAAAAGCCTATGATAGACTGCGCTGGGATTTTATTCAAGACTCTCTCAAGGACATTAGATTACTAGAGTCTTTCTTGCGATTCATTATGAAGTGTGTGACGAAGGTTTCAATGCAAGTCGCATGGAACGGACTGCTAACTGATTCATTTCTACCCTCACGGGGTATTCAACAGGGAGATCCGATCTTGCCTTATCTCTTCATCCTGTGTATGGAATAATTGGGCCATCTTATTACACATAAGGTGATTCAAGGGCATTGGAAATTGATTAAGTTGAGTACTCATGGGCCCTCTATATCCCATCTTTTCTTTACAAATCATCTCGTTCTCTATGCCGAGGCAACGAACTCCCAAGCGAAGGTGGTCTTGAGGGTCTTGGAGCCTTTTTGCACGGCTTCAGGCCAGAAAATGAGTACTGATAAAACCCACATATTCTTCTTAAAGAATGTTACTAGGGATACAGTACAAAGGATTAGTCAGGCGATGCAGATGAAATGCACTCATAATCTGGGCAAATATCTAGGTGTTCCTTTAGTTCAAGCCTACCAAGGTGGGCCTATCAGTACATACTAGAAAAAGCCCAACAGAAGCTTACAGGTTAGAGTGCGCGAGTGTTGTCTCTTGCAGGAAGGGTCACTTTAACTCAATCAATGCTCTCCTCCCTACCCATCTACATGATGCAAACAGTGCGACTGCCTAGGAAATTATACAAATATTTGGAATTACTAATGAGGAATTTTATTTGGGGCTCTCAGGTTGACCTAAAAAAATTGCATTTAGTTAACTAGGACACAGTATGTCACCTGAAAAAAGTAGGGGGCCTTAGGATTAAAAGAATTCGCTCCTACAATGATGCTTTACTTACTAGGCTGTGATGGGAGTTGCTTACTAAGCCCTTGACTCTATGGGTACAAATACTTCAGGCTAAATATTGTTTTGATTCTAGCCACCCCCTATAAGAGCGAGAAAGGAAAGGAGCTTCAGGTATATGGAGGGGATATCTGCTACGTGGCAATATGTCCGACAAGGGCTTAAATAGGAACTAGGCAATGGTTGTCGTGTTCACTTCTGGTTGGACCCTTGGGTATGGGATTGGGGACCTCTCTCACTTGCGACGTTATCTCAACCCCCTGACCATATGCTATCTATGAAAGTTCATGACTATGTTGATGTGCAGGGGAACTGGAAATGGCACCTATTCCAAAATTATCTTCCTTCTACACTGTGCCTAGCTATTGCGACCATTAGACCCCTGCATGATGGCCTGGGAGAGGACAAACCACTTTGGGGCCTAAGCAAACATGGTGGATTCACGGTAGCATCCGCTTATGGGTTAATTGAAGAATATATGCCAGAGACTGACCACGGGTTCTAGAATTTGATATGGAAATGGCCAGGACCCCAATGCATTCATTCCTTTCTCTGACTGCTTGCTAACAAGAAGCTATTGACCAACCAACAGTGCGTTGCTCGTCATCTATTCAAGGATAATAGATGCTCCTTCTTTTAGCTCGAAGAGACAACCTTGCATGTACTTCGGGATTGTCACAGAGTGAAAGCCTTCTGGATGGGCTTTCACGCTGATGTGATTGATCAAAGTCTTTTTCCAACAGGATGAGATGCGATGGTTGGTTTGTAATCTGACTAAAGTTGATCAAGGGCCACTGCGAGAGTGGGCATGAATATATGGGGCTTTTTGCTGGTACCTATAGTAGTGGCACAACAGGAGTCTTTTCGAGGCAAATTTTGTATGGCTGTCTGTAGGACATAGAAGGAGTGCGTCAGCCTAAAAGCAGGTCACGATCACGACACGTTTCGATCAAAACTATATTGGGCAAAGGCGAAATGTCACGATAGCGACACGACACCACTGATGAGTTACGGTAGTCGCATCATGGCATCGCCGGTTAAGTTGTGATCGTGATGACCCGAAGGTTTTATGCGGGTGATGCTTTTTGAACATATGTTGGTATTTTGAAGATATCTTGAGTTGTAGACGTCTAAATGAGGTGATTTTTTATTCAAATTAAAATAGAGACATAATTATACAATTATTTAAGAATTATAAATTTAATTCTATTTCTAAGACTATCAAAACCTGGTGAGAAATTGAGTCTTGATTGAGGTTGTAGTACTACCCGAGATAGAAATTTTATCTTGATGTTTTCATAAACAATGAATGGATATAAGCTAAATTAGATAAAGGTATCTTCACAAAAGTTGTAGTTCATTCTCTTATCTTTCAATTGGTATTAATTTTATGATTTTTAGATATCTGAGTTGAAAGTTATGAGTTGTACAATTTGAGGGTATGATCATGAACTAACCAAAAGTTCAATTATACATAGTCTATGGTATTGTGAGCATAACTCATAGGATACTGAACCAAATTGAATGATCATGGTTTCATTAGAAGCTTAAGAGATATAAAAAAAATTCCAAAAGAAATTACCCTCTAATTACTTCATTTTCACTATTAGATTGATCATGGAAGGTTGAGCCGAAAGTGTGTCTTAGGAAAAATCTGAACTGAAGAAATGAGTTATGAATTTTGATTTTTATGGTTTTATTAAGGTATAAACCATAAGAATAAATGATATTTATGCGAGTTTGGAAATATGTATGATTATGCAATGAGAATAATGGAAAGATACCGGAGATTGTCACTAAGCATGCATTGTGCATAAATGAATACTTAAGATTGTGCAATTACTAATATGTGTGCAACGTGTGTATTGTATAATATTTTTGTGTAGGATAAAATGCTCGCATCTAGACATTTCCAGATCTTAGAAGCAAATGCTAATCTAAAGAGTATTGTGAGTTGGCCTAGATGGTCTTACTTACTGATTTTTCTGTTTATATTATGTATTGAATAATTTTGCAATGTGAATGTGATTGTTCTGATTTCGGGATATTGAATGTCCGAGGAGTTTGATAAATGTGAGAATATTAAGGTGTTCCTTATATGTGAATTTGATGAAATATGTGATATCTAATTTGATTGTTAAATGTCAGACCTAGTTCCAAAGAAACATGTGAATATGCATATGATTGAAAAAGTGTTTCTCAAAATGAAATTGAATGTGAATTCGAAGGCATGTGATAGACTGAAATTATGTGAATGTGATGCATTCCATTACATGAATACATGAAACATAAAAGAAGTTGTGACCGAAGTAGCCACCGCAAAAGAGCTTAAAACTCAGAATGTGAAAAAGAGCTTAAAGCTTAGATTGTGAAAAAGACCTTAAAGCTCAGAAAGTGTATAAGAGCCAAAGGTCCACTATGTAAAATGAGCCCGGTATCCCCAACGGATAGGGACAGTTATCAATGAGCCCGGTATCCACAATGGATACGGGACAGTTATAGGCACTCAGTCACAACAAAGCAATAAATGAAAGTGAGTCTCATACGCATTGCATTATAAGTGATATATGTATTTTAAATGATTGGAATGATTAATTTGACTGCCCTGAATGTGATTCTATATATTAAATGAAGTGATGTAAATTATGTGAAAATGTGTGAACTGTATGTGTACATGATTGAGTGAGCCATCGAGGATGGTCACTCATTGAGTTCATAAAACTCACCTAAATTTTGCAATATTTTTTTCAGTCTCAGAAGAGTTATCCCGTTAGGCTAATAGGAGTATAGCCACTACACCCAAGAAAGAGATAGAGGTCAGGATCAGTTTGCATCTGCATTAGTATTTCCTTATTTTTGTATCAAAAATGTATTCACAAGTATTTTGCGATATGTATGTAAATGATTTCGTAGAGTAATAGTTGTGACAATGTGTTTGAAAATGTTTATGAATAAAAGTAGGCCCGATTTATTTATAGATTTTTTGCAATATGTGTGCATTGTTTTAAAAGAAAAGAAATTTCTGTATTGAATTTGTTAATTTGTATATTCCATTATTTTTATACAATGTGTATTTGAACATTTTGTTTATAATAACTTTCCAAATGGGAAATGTTTGTGAATGATTTGTGTTAAAAAATTGTATCGAGTTTCAAGTATTTAGTTATTCTAGCATGCCACCCTTGCGGGATA
Source organism: Erythroxylum flavicans (assembly GCA_027576715.1). Classification (NCBI taxonomy): domain Eukaryota; kingdom Viridiplantae; phylum Streptophyta; class Magnoliopsida; order Malpighiales; family Erythroxylaceae; genus Erythroxylum; species Erythroxylum flavicans. The sequence continues at coordinate 10,097 of JANZXP010021530.1, forward strand.
CGCACTCGGACATCACTCAGGATGTTGGGTATGTGTCTAGCGAGGGTAGGGCGTTACATTTTGGTATCAAAGCCCAGATTTAGTATCCTACATGGGAAATTTTCGAAATATGTGTCAAGTTACATGCATTTTAGACATGTCATAGTAGGCCGAAGCAACTGATCCCTAGTTTGAGTCATATATGTATGAGTCACATGAATGAACATTTGATTAAAAGTTTGAGCTGATAGAAATAGTGAGAAGAATGATGATTTGTCAGAATGTGAGAAATTGAAAATTTGTGGATATCTAAAAATGAGAAATAGTATATGGTTAAAGATGACAAATAGAGATTCAGTGCATTCGTATTGGTGATGTATTATAAAATATGATGTCAAAATTGTACTATGGTGGTATATCCTCAAATGTTAAATAGATGTGAATACATTGTCATGGATTGTTTTGAGGAAAATAGAGATATAAATAGAAATGACGAGATTTAAAGTGTACAAGCCAAGTTGAAAGAAAAAAAAATTTTCTATAACCTTGAGAGGTTAAACTTGGACTTGAAATGAATGTCGGATAAACATGATAACAGTTATGCTTTAGTATAAGAATATGTCTATGATATGGAGATAGAAATGGGGAAGGAATAGAAGGGGAATGAAATAGACATAAATGACTTTACATGAGATGAATGATGTGTAATAAGAAGAAAGTTAGAAATGCATATAGGATTGGATTTTATGTACGCAAGAGATTAAGAAAAAGATGATGAATCAAATGGGAAGAGTGAACGCAACCAATATGGTAGTTGAATTGTTATTGTAAATACATACTTGATAATGGGATAACCATAACAAATGGAAATATCGAGCACATATGTATTATATGTATGGAAATGTTATAGGAAGCAATCTATGACTTACTAATAATTGTTAGTCATAATTCCTATAGCTCAAAGTCTAAGATGAATTTCAATCTTTTAAACATACATATCAAATGTATATGCAATGCTCATGAGACTTACTTTCAATTGTTATTATTGTAACCGAGCGCCTATAATTATCTCGTATCCATTATGGATACGAGGCTCATTAATAACTGTCCATTATCTGTTGGGGATACAGGACTCATTAATAACTGTCCCTTATCCGTTAGGGATACATGACTCCTTTTACATAGTGAGCCTTTGGCTCTTAATCACTTTTTGAGCTTTAAGCTCTTTTCTACTTTCTAAGCTTTAAGCTCTTTTTTAATGGCTACTCTGGTCACAACAGCCTTTACATTATTATGCATTCATGTAATGAAATGCATCAGCCATATATGCTCAATCAGTCACTTTATTTCACTTTCACATGTCATTGGACCTTGGTCCGGCATTCAACATTTAAGTTGAGAAAACACATTTATTTCGTCATATTCATATAGAAGGAGGACTTTAAATATAACATTCATTCATCAAAATCATCGGACCTTCATTTTCTGGAATTAACACAATAAAATCACATTCATTTGATAATTCAAACATAATTTAAAATAAACAATTAATTAAGTGAAATCGTCTAGGTTAATCATAGTACGCTCCAAATTAGCATTAGCTTCCATGATCTGGAAGCATCTAGATGCGGAAGTTCTATCCTGTGTATCAACATCGTATAATACACATTTACACACATTATTAATTGCGCAATCATAAGAACACCCAATCACATACATATGTCAATGCGTTATGTATAATGCATGCTTAATGACAATCTCGGGTATCTTTCCATTATTCTAATCACATAATCATTCATATATCCAAATTCACATAAGTATCATTTATACTTATGGTTTATACCTCAAGAAAACTATAAAAATCAAAATTCATACTCATTTCATCAAATTCAGATTTTTCCTATAACACACTTTCAATTCAACTTTCCATGATCAATATAATAATGAAAATGAAGTAATTCAAGGGTACTTTCTTCTAAAAAATTGTTCATCTATCTCTTAAGTTTCTAGTGACTCCAAGATCATTCAATTTTGTTCAGTATCCTATGAGTTATGCTTACAATACGACAGACTATGTATAACTGAACTTTTGGCTAGTTGATGATCATACCCTCAAATTGTACAACTCATAACTTTCAACTCAGATACCTAAAAGTTATAAAATTAATACCAATTGAAAGATAAGAGAATGAACTACATCTTTTGTGAAGATACCTCTGTCTGATTCAGCCTATATTCATTCAGTTTTTATGAAAACATCAAGACATAATTTCCGTCTCGGGTAGTACTACAACCTCAATAAAGACTCAATTTCACACTAGATTTTGAAAGTCTTGGAGACAATTAAATTTAGACTTCTTCAAGAAAGTTTTAGAATTATGTCTCTACTTTAATCTAAATTAAGAACAACCTCATTTAGACATCTATAGCTCAAGATATCATTAAAAAAACTAACACATGTTTAAGAAAACATCATCTGCATACAGCCCTTGGGTAGAGATCGTGACGCGTCGCTATCGCGACTTCAGTAGCGGTGTCGTCATTGTGACTTCTATAGATCAGCAGTGGATGCCACGATCATGACATTCTACATTCGCCTAGTAGAGTTACAATTGCGACCTACTTCTTGCCCGACACACTCCTCCTTTCTTTTATTCTTTTCAGCAAAACTTCACTTCCATTTTACACCTAGAAAATGAGGTTTTTAGGCAAATTCTTATTCTAAACAATTGTTGATCTATGTCTTGAGATTCTAAAAAGCCTAAGTTTATACAATTTAGATTAGTATTCTGAATGTTATACAGAATTTACTACATATTATTCAGAAATAGAGACAAAATCTGAAACTCAACTTCAAGACAATTTTCATAACTTTTAATGAGAGAATTCAAACTTGATTTTCACATAATAATTGTAGCCATTCGTCTCTAGTTTAACATAAATAAACAATAATCCGATTTGGATATCTGTATGTCAAGATATGTTAAAAATACAGATGCATGTTCTGTAGAAACACTACATCTAACATATTTCCAGCAGACTTCATCAACAATTTCATCCTAATTCATCTCTTTTGCTTAGTCTATCACTTCTAACTTATATCCACATCATTTCTTCTTTAATAATACCCCAATTACAGTTCAATATCATCTATACACAATTCAAATTCCATGATTGATCATATACACCAAAAACAAAACACATCATATACACATTCATCATAATGACCTTTCTATCTCAAAAATCATCTCAACAACAACTTATCAA
>JANZXP010021541.1:0-13341 GCA_027576715.1 Erythroxylum flavicans
AATCTCATAATTATAATCTCATTATAATTTCATTTGCAATGTACAATTATTCCATAGACTTTATCATATACATCTAACTATATACAAGATATATAATGCCTTTAAATAATTTGTCTCTAAACTACAACTAAGACGATTGACTGTAGGGCATAAACTAACATAAATACCCTAGGTTGCAAACCCTAGTCACCACTACCAATGCTGTCTCTGCGTTTCTCCTGTTGCCACTTGCCACTACCGCTCTGATATGATTCTTTGTAGTAATTCTGATTTTGGGGTTCAGGTTTAGGTTTAGAAATGTAAAAAATTTAGAAGAAGAGAAAACAGAGAATATTGAGAAGAGATAGCAGAGAAGTAGAGCAAGAACATATCTATTATTCGTGACCAGCTCTATGCTCCTCCAATAGCTATATAACGGCTAGTATAACTGTTGGAAATGCACCAGTTATCACTAGTCATACGATTTACACTACACGATTTCATTTCTATTATAAGTCGCTGCGACCCCGTGTTATTGTAGTAATATGCGATCGTCTTCTTCCTCCCGCAGCCTGGATCAACGTCATCGTCTTCATCGTTCGCCATCAACTTCTACTCCTCTCAATTCCCTCCCCCTCAAGAACCTTCTCACATGCGGAAACCACTGCTGAATTTTATACAAAAAGTCCCATGAAACGTCATTATTCGTCGCAAAAAACCATTGCACCAGGATCTGAACAGCTGGACGATTATGATGTTTAACCAGTCTTCTGTCCAGCACAGCTATAGGAATGCGCAACACCGAATGCAGTGAAGAAGGAAACACCTGAGAGATGACTGTAGAATCCGAGACTTGATGTTTCAACTGAGAAACGTGAAAGGTAGGATGAACACGACTTATCTTCGGGTAAATCAAGGATATACGCCACTGAACCAATCTTTCTATAAACACGGAAGGGACCATAGTATAAAGCAGATAATTTATGAGAAACACGTTTCTGAACACTATGCTACTTATAAGATTGCAACCTCAAGTACACATAATCGCCCACATCAAAGTGTCTCTCCGTGCATCAGCGATCTGCTATCTACTTCATCTGATTGCTGGCGCGCCATAAATGGAACCAAAAAATATCCAACATCACTTTACGATCTAACATAACTTGATTTATGGCTTGATAAGTTAAATTATTTATATATGATTTTGGGATGAATTGGAACTAATTTAACTTATCTTTATGTAAATTTTGAGCTTTATTTGGTTAATTCTCACACATTTCAACTTTATTGCTTAATAGGTACAAATGGATAGATTTTGGGACAAGAGACATAACTTTCACTGTGGATGTTGGATTAAGGTCATTCAAGTATGCTTTCGAATAGGACTCCGAGTTCTACAACTTCCATGAAGACTCCGAGGAGAGATTTTACCGTTTAAAGGGTCAAAATTGCAAGTTTCTGTAGATGTCTAGTGTATGTCCACCCGGTGGACATGATGTCCCTCTAATCAAACATGAGCGAAATTGGGAAGCTAAAAAACCCGAGAAGGTCCACCTAACAAACATGAAGTCCGCCTAACAGACATTTACTAGCCAAATTCGCTTCGAAAGATAGCATATGTTCGCCTAAAGAACATAAGGTCTGGCTAACGGACATGGATGACAGTTTTGTGATTTTTCTTCCTCAATTTGACTCCAATTGAGTTTCTTTGATCCCAAGGCACTATAAATACTTATTTTTAAGGCCTATAAAAAGGGAGCCACCTATCTTAAACTAGGGAGAGCACCCACCCAAGGAGGCCACGAAGAAGATCAAAAAGGATTCAATCAAGATTGGAAGCAATTTTGTTTTGTTTTCGTTCAATCTTCTCTCTACGCTTCCTTGGATGTTGATTATCTTTATTTGTATGGATTCTTTTATCATGTTCTTGAACTAAATCCCAATTACGGTTAGGAATGTAGCCTAATTTGAGGGATTGATTTATATTTATGGATTGATTGGTTTTGAATGAAAGTTCTTTGGTTATATTTATCTTTATTGAACTTAATTGTTATTTCTATGCCTGATCACTAAAGATGCGAACTTAGGAATTATATGATGAACTGAAAGGTGAAGTAAGATAAACACATTATATTTAGAGATAGAGATATCATGAACTAGTGTGATAACTTCTAATTGCTTGTTCTTAATGAATTTGACTAGTTAGATTTCATATTAAGAGATGGTAATCAACTAGTTAAGTATTCTTATATATCTTGGGAGAGAATATAAGTAAATTTGTTCAATTATTATTACAACCTATCACTTAATCAAATCCATAATTTATTAATCAATCTTTTAAATTGGTGAACCCCAAAGCCCTAAGTCTAAATCATAAGATTTCCCTTGCTTGTTTATTTTTAGTCTTTACAATTTATTGTCTACTCTAATCCAATCATCTTTTAAGTTTCCTATTATTTTAGTTCAAGTAACTAGGATTAACTCAGTAGTGAGTAGCTTAGTCCTTATAGGAGACGACCTAGGAATACTTGATTTGTAGGTACTAAAAACGATTCTGTGCGTTTGCAGATTTTGTCGACCAAGTTTTTGGCACCATTGTCGAAGACTAATTTATATTTGCTACTATTAATTCTAGTTATTTTTAATTACCTTAAATTGTCTTCTATTAATTACTTTAAAACCCTTTTCTCTTTGTTTTATTTCAGGAGCTGTATGAAATGCCAGTCTGTGATGCATTGCGTTGAGAGTCAAAGGACAGTGGTCTTCTCTTCCCAACAGCTTATTCTATTCCAAATTCCAACTCAATCTTAGGTATCCAAGTCGGAACTTACGTAGAGTAATAGCGAACATAAAGAGCCTATCTAACATTTCAATCCAACCATTTCATTATTATTTACGCAATTTAAAGATTAAGGAATCGATCACGTATTCACTTTAGATATTTTAAAATCTATCTTTGGAACAAGGCATTCAAGAAATTTAACAACGATAAGCTAATTGAATTAAACATGAAATTTAACGTATTTGTAAAAGGAACAGTGCCAAAAGAAGAAGAGAGATGGCAAATAATAATTAAAATCAAAATCTGCATGGGGAACAAGATATGAGGAACGATCAATTCAATGAATGAAATCAGGTTGAAACTTGGACGCAAAATAACAATGAACTGATGGCTCCTAATCCTGCTGTAAGGAGAATTAGAGATTATTATATGCCATTTATTACTGGCAACCTTCTTGCATTCGATTGAGTGTGATAGTAAGGAATTATGGGCTAAAGCAGATCCATTTATCTATGTTGCCACAATTTAATGGAATGTCGAGTGAAAATGCTCTAGCTTTTATGAGAGATTTCCACACTACAGTTCAGACTCTTCCGTTATATGGGTTGTCTGAAGATGAGTTAAGGATGAGGTGTTTTCCCTATTACATGAAGGGATTAGCAAGAAACTGGATGCTGAGCTTGGAGGTAGATTCCCTTGATACCTGGGACAAATTAATGGAGACTTTCATGATGAAGTGGTACCCAACTCACAAAACTCTCAAACTAAGGAAGATGATACATTGGTTCTCATAGAAAGAAGGAGAAAATTTTCATGAAGCATGGAAGCGTTTTAATAATCTCCTTAACTAGTGTTCTCATCATGGATTTGATACATACTCTTTGACTCAGTTTTTCTACTATGGTTTGACTTATCACAATCAGACTTTGGTGGATTTAAACGCTAGTGGGAATATTAGTAGTGCATCTTATTGATTCCCAACTAGATTTATATGTATCCACAATTAACTAACACTCCTTTTTAAAATCTTGAAGCAAAAGCACACGCAGCTCATAATAAGATGGCACCTTAAATCCTGGACCTATTGTTGTTGTAGCATCAATTGCTTCTTGAAAATATGGTGAATTTAAAGCATTTAAAGGAATACATGAATGATAGAACCATCTAGCCTACGCTCTTTTACGTCGCAAAACAACATCCTTATCAACTGTAAAACTTTTTAGACTAGTTTGAGAATCAGGAGTAGTTCTTGGAGAAAGATAAGAATCTATGTCAATAGTAGCTTGTCTTTTTTCTTTAATACTTGTGGTGTTTCATCATCTCCAAAAGATATATCATAAGCCTCTTTATTTTACTTTTTCTTTTTTACTTGTTCCTGCAAATATTTTCCAATCATATTACATACATCAAGTGTTACTTTTTAACAAGAAGCAATATTACCTTTAACATTAGCGAGATGTTCTTTCATTCTAAAAATTCCCCCCTTTAAATATTCTATCGCAAAATATACAGTTATATTGGATATTTCCATCAGATGCTTGAGAAGAAGAAAAATAATCCCATGCCGGATCAGACTTACCACGAGTAGAGGGTGATTCCATATTCTCTATTATGATTTAACCTAAAAAGTATAAAAAAATAATTGGATATACTATTGTCACGGCAAAAGCATACAACAAAAATATAACGATCAAAAGTATAAAGTTGCTCTTGTATTTATATATTTATATATATGTATATACAATTTCTCTCCTTTTTTCAAAAATATCTTTGAATCTTTTTGAATGGTGGAGAAGTGGGTGTTAATTTAAGTTGGTCGCTTCCCTTTACACATAAGGAATCTGCACCTTATATTTACCTATATTCTTTTTCAGAGTTATATATGGTGAAGAGCTTGTCTTACAACTTTTTGCCTTTTATCACACATACGTCCACAGAGAGGCAAAAGAGACTACTACTACTTTAGATCTTCAGCCATAGGAGTAAACAAAATTGGTTAACACAGATAAAATTTTAATGAAACATAAACCTAAGCTATCATCAATTACCTTTCAGGATTTATGGCTGAAGTTAAAGATTTAGTTTTGTCATTGTGTTTTCTAATGGGATCAAAGTAAAAAATCATCAAGAAACATAGATGGAATAGCAGCAAAATGGATACATAAAAGACCAATAGATGTTACTCAATTATTAAACTTTGCTCCAGTAATTGCTCCACTTCAAATAGCCTAACCGAAATATTGCTAGTTTTCAAGTTTGGTGTTTTAGATCAACAAATTAAATAGTTGAAAGAGTATATCTAACCCAACTATCAAAACTAGAAGTTGATATGAAATAGAGTGCTGAATATTACAGAAAATTTAAACTAACTATTAATAGAGTGTTTATAATTTTTATAGAAAACTAATTAATAAATACTACTCCTTATCTATTAACCCTGAATAACACAGAATATGAAGTCTATATAAACTTGACAACGAGAATTAAAATTTCAATCCAAAACCATTATAGTGAACTGATCCATACAAGAGATGAGCATGTAGAACAAAAGCAACATATTCCAATCGCTTGCTCCAATGGATGTCTTGTTATACGGTCAGATGATGCTTTCTTTTGAAGACAAAATTACCACTCTATCTTAAGTCCCAAAACCAAAGATTGAAAGAAGATCCAAAATTAATGCAGTAATTCTACGGCCTCACCTTAGATATAAAAGAATTACCAGTAACATTAAAAGAAATTACTACTCCAAAATATTTTCCTAACGACAGGTTTTTTAGTGGTAGAAACACATAGCTCGTCAAAGAACGAAAAGCAACAACATAACATAAGATGACCAAATAAACAAACACAGATCAACAAGAGAAGCAGTAATTTCAAGAAAGAATTAAAGATGTAAACTCAAATAAGCATTTAAACTCAAACAAGCATCACAAAAACACAGAACCCTTACATAGCTCAGTTTCTGCATCTATGGGTTATTGACAGTAGCCACCTAAGGAAAGTCACAATAGTCACCCAAGGAGAGTCAATAGTGCTTGACTTCTGCTTCTATTGGTTACATGCATCTATAGAGATAGTGAGATATGGTAAAGCGAAGATGATGAAGAGAAGATAGTGAAGAGCTAAGAGACACATCAATTTTTGAATGAAATCTGAGGGGTTTAGGTATATCTGTCAAACCAATTGAGAAGATGGGAAGGGTCCACTAAAAGATATGAAGGGGTTACTAGAGAGAGAGAAAGAATGAATTCTTAACTCTTTATCATCCAATCAATTGACAAAATGGTGAATAGGCGATTGGTGAAAGATAGAGAATGAAATCTAAATCTCCAGTTGCGAAATGGTGAAGGGGCGACCGGCGAGACAAAGTATTAGGTAATTTTGTATCATCAAATTAGTCTAACCGTTTCTTTTACAAACCGACTAGTTTTCATACTGATAGGTTATTAGTCAAAACCAAACCGGACCACTGGCCAGTTCATATTTTTTTGGTACGACCGGCCGGTCTGATCCATTTTTCAAAACCTTGCTAATATGATCTTCTCATATCTTCTCACTGGAGCATTTGAGTGTCTCCTCTTAACATGTCCAAGCGACCTAAGCATTGTCTCTCTTAATTTGTCAATAATATTAGCTACCTTTAATTTTTCCCTTACTATTAGATTCTTGACTTTATCTTTTTTAGCAAGGTCGCACATCTAATTGAACATCCTCATCTCTGTCACAATTAGCCTATGATTATACACTTGTTTGATGGCTTAAAACTTGGCGTCATAGAGCATGGTTGGCCTAATCACTAAACGATAGAATTTACTTTTAAGCTTGATTGGTATTTTCTTGTCATACAAAACTCCTAATGCACTTCTTCATTTAAGCCACCTTGATCTAATCTGGTGAACTTGTCTTTATCAATCTCTACGTTGCTTTGGATGATAGATCCTAGATATTTAAAGCACTTCTTTTCTAGAATAACTTTTAAACAATCTTTACCTCCACAAAAATCCAATCTTTCACTTCACAAAAATCCTCTTTTCTTACTCCTTTTTTCTTTTTATCGCAAAATCTTAGAAATTTGATCAAACACAATTCAAACATGAACACTTGTTGGTGCGTATAATGCTTTACACCTATCTTAGCTTCTTTTTCCATAAATATTACAAATAACATAGGTTTGACATGGCCTTATGATGGTATAGCATGAGTCCATACTGGTCCTGTATTTCTCTAGAAAAAAAGAGAAGAAGTATAATGAACTAGTAAAGAACACAAGTTGAAAATAGTTTAAACACGACCTCATATTGGTCCCCCTATTCAAAGTATAATGCCTTGTTGGTCCCCATGTTTAAAACACAGCCCCTATTGATCTCTTTGTTCAAAACACAAGTCCATCTTAGTCCCTTTATTGATGCCATGTTATAATTCCTTTTTCTAAAATCATCATAAATTCATTCCAACTTAAATCAAACTTACACAAATTCGTTCATTCTTCACTAGAGAGTTAGAAAAGGGCATATAAATAAAATGTAAAGCAAATTAAGTAACAAATCCTATATATATCATTAAAAACTAGGCTAGATTATCTATAAATCATGCTAATAACATAATACGTTTAGAAATTATCAAATTTCTCCACACTTAAGCACTTCCTTGTCTTTAAGCAAATCACTTTCTTTACCCTCAACTTAATAAGAATCAACTTTATGAAATTATTAAACACATTAAAGATATCAATTAAGATTCTCTATTACTCATTTAATTGTAAAATTTATTGAATTGTTTGGTGTCTAAGATGGTCTTATGTTATTCTTGTGCTGCTTTAGTAAAAAATGAGACAAAAATATAATGAAATATTATAGAAAACAAGTTGATTAAGGTTTAAATTCATGTTTATACTGGTTCCTCTATTTAGAACACGTCCCCCTATTAGTCCTTGTGTTAAAAACATAACCTTTTATTGCTCCCTTTATTAAAAATACAGGTCTATATTGGTCCCTCTATTGATGCCATATTCTAATTGCTTCTTTTAAAATCAACCCAAAATCATTATAACTCAACTTAAACTTGCACGAATTCATTTGTTCTTTATTGGAGAGTTAGAAACAAGCCTGTAAATAAAATATAAATCAAATTCTGTATAATATCTCATATAAATCATTAAATCTCAATGTAAATTCTTTATAAATGAGCTAAAAACATAGTTTAACTATCACTTATCAAATTTTCTCACACTTAAGTTGTTCCTTATCCTTAAGCAAATCATTTTCATTACTCTAAACTTAATAAGAAGCAACTCCAAGAAAACATTAACCATATTAAAGATATCAACCAAGATTCCCCTTAATTCATTTAACTGCAAAGTTCATGAATTGTTAGATATTTAGCCACTCACATCAATCATAAATAAATCCAATTTAGTCCATAATTCTTTAAACTTTAGCTCAAACAATTCAACTTAAAGCATAAAATAAATGTACATGAGAAAGATGGTTCAACCTTTGAACATTTTCATACATCTTACTTGAACAAAAACAAAGCACTAAATTTAAATAACATAGGAGCATTAATAAATGCATAATTGACTATACTTTTATGCCCATCTTTGATGTATTTTGCTTGATATTTTATCCTTTTGTTGTATATTTGGCACTTAATGTGCTTCAAGTGTGTTTATAGGTGATAATTGCCTTTATGGACTTAAAGGAGAGGAATTCAGATAAAAACATGGGTAAAATGAAGAATCAACAAATTTAAAGGAATGCACGGTTGTGCATTATAATGGTGTACTTTCCATGGACAGGCACTATTATGATATCCAATAAATTCCGATTATGCACGGTTTGATGCATAGTCGTGTATCTCGTAGAACCTTAAATTTTATGATAAAAAGACATTTTCGGTGGCATTTGAAAGGAGGAGACTTTAAGAGCTGATTTTCATACGTAGAGTTAATCTCAAGGGATGATTTTGGTCTATAGAAATGGAAAATACGAAGAAATCATCGATATATCTATCAGAATATAAGATCATACCCCTACATTGCAAGAATACTCGATAGAAGACAATTAGGGATATTTAGAATTATGAACCCATTGTTTTCTATATGTTTTCCTTTCAATGTATGTTTGATCTCGTGTTTCGATTATGTGTAACTAAACATCCAATTAGTGTTTAGGTTAGATGAACTGTATTTCAATACCTTAACATTTGTTGACTTTTCTATTAATTCAATTGATTGATTGATTTGTTGTGATCCAATTACTTGTTTTATTTATGTTATAGTGTTTTGAAATATTAGATCATAATTTGATTTCGTATGTATAGGTTGAGAAATCCATGGTACTTGGAAAGATTTGATTGCAACCGTAAGGATAGGTTGACATAAATCTTCTAGATTAGGGTCAAACCTAATAAAGAGACTTATAATTTGGTAACGTAATCTTATAAAATGTAACTTGAGTAATTCGGTTAGAAATCTTAGGATTAGTTGTTAGTAGATTCAAGGTCAGTTACTAGCATACCATAGGAGTCTCCAAGGTTTAATGAATCATTAAAAAATTGCGTGATAAAAGGTCAATCTATTAAGGGTTTAGGGGAACTCGAAACCTAGATACTAACTATTCAATATAGATAATTTCCTATTGCTCCCTGAATTCTCTGTTTAACTTCGTTACTTATTTTATTTTATTTGCTTATTTTTATTTCCTTTAATTAAAAGAATAGAATCAATCCTTAGGCTAGATAATAGAGGAAGGATAAGTAGTAGTAATTGGAAATAATTGATTGCAACCTTAGATATATGATGACATAAATCTTCCAAATTAGGGTCAAACCTAATAGAGGGACTCATAAATCGGTAACACAATCTTATAAAAGTTAACCTGGGTAATTCGGTTAGAAACCTTAGGATTAGTTGTTAGTAGACTCAAGGTCAGCTACTAACATACCATAGGAGTCTCTATGGTCTAATAAATCATCAAACAATTACATGATAAAAGGTCAATCTATTAAGGGTTTAGGAGGATTCGAAACCTAGATACTAATTATTCAATATCAATAATTTCCGAGTGCTTCCTGAAATCTCTATTCAACTTCGTTACTTATTTTATTTTGTTTACTTATTTTATTTCCTTTAATTAAAAATATAAAATCAATCCTTAGGCTAGATAATAGGGGAAGGATAAGTACTAGTATTTATAATCTTCGTGGGATTGACTTGAACTTGTCGGTACTGACTCCAACTTTGTCGTGCACTGACGATATTAAATGTTGACTACTTACATAAAAGGTTAATCAAGTTTTTATCACTGTTGTTAAGGAATTTGATATTAGGAAAGCTCGAATTCTATTACTCTAGTGATTTTCATTTTTTTGTCTTATCTTTGTTTTTATTTTAACTTTAATTTGTATTTATTCTTTTATTTATTTATTTCATCTTATTGTATTTGTGGCTTATTAATTTAATAATCTTTTGAATATCTCTACTTAATCTTGAATTTTTGGTTTATTATAAGAATTACGATTCATTGTCATATGCACAGCTCACAATGGAAGGATGGAGCAGACGAGACTTTTGTGGGAGCCAAAGTATGTCTTTGCAAACTATGGCATCACCATATGGGAGAGTGAGGTGTTCTCACATTTTTTTACAGGCTCAACTGATATTTAGGTCGTGTTAAGACATTCGTAGGAATTATCACTACAATCATGAATATCAAGCACTATCACATAGATTGGAGCGACCTAGCATGTATAGTGGGATTGATGTCACCTATAACCAAATTAATACCAACTCTAACGATGAAATATGTAGTTAGTGAAGAGTTGAGATTGTTCCTACGAGGAATCTATTGCCAAGTGTTTCACAAGTTAAAACTAAAACAAATGGGGGGATTTTAAATAACGTGATTCTAATGAATTAAAATTTAAAAAAATTAGAATTAAGCAGAAATAATCAAATCTAGAAAAATTAATAAACAGTTCTTAGTTTCGGGTCACCTATGTTATCAAACTAGTATAGATCATCGATACAAAATTAATTCTATTAACAAATACTCATTGAATGGTGTTCTCTCTTAGGATTAAATGGACATGTATTCAAATCACTCTTATTAAACAATAAGTTAGATACGATCATAAGTTTGATTAATTAATAGCTTTTAGAACTAAGAGAATCAATGAGCAAGAAAAAACAATATATATTTAGTCTAGATAAATATCTTTCTTAGAATTTCCAATCCCTAACATAAAAGATGATAATCCTATTTGTCACTTTGGATTAGCAAAATTGAACATCAAATGCTACTAATCTGGCTATAAATTAAATCAATCAATTCTGAGTTGGTCACCTTAGAGATCAATTATGAAAAAGTAATACTAAGGAAACTTAATATGAGTCAATGAAATAAACTTTATTCAAAAAATCTCACACAGACTAGATGATAACATTAGTTTCCTTCAACTAAGAAAAACGATTTAGCTATTCATAACAGTGATGAAACTTGACGGAAAAATAGTAGAATGTTTTGTTTATATATATATATATATATATCCTTTTTCCAAAAAAATGAAAGGCTTTGGTGAACAAAACAAAGACGTGAATGATAATATGTCTAAAAGGGGTGGTCGTCCTCCCTTCTTAAAGTTATTCAATCAGATACGCTCCCCTCCATACGAAATGAGGTAGTAGATGTAATATCCAGTTTCCATACTAAGGGTTAGAGCCTTAGATTATTGCACATAAGTCATATCATTTGAGAATTTATGAAATGCATTTCATTCACATGCATAATATTCGCATACACGGAAGAATTATGATTTAGAAAACATTAAAAAGATTGTATGTGCACTCAATTGACATATTTCGGGGTATGAAAGGTTTAAAATGATCATAATGTGAATTGTTTATTGATTATGTCTTGAATTTTGGTTTGGCGGACTATAATTAGTAAATTTGGAATCAAATGTTACAATTGGAAAATTGAAAAATTAAAACTTGCATTTAGTTTAGGAAAAACATCAAATTGACATATAGAAATTTAGGATGACTAAGCCTACGAAATAAGTTACACATGACATTAGAATTGATTGACATTTAGCATAAATAATTAAGTGAAAATGACTTAGAGATTGAGTGACAAATAGCTTGATATTTAGGTGACAAATGGCAGCATGAAGAGAGGGCATGTAGCTGGCTTAGACTCTTAACAAGTGTCCCAACATTAATCACACTGTATGACACACACATGGCAAGTTGCTTCATCTGTAACTTTCTACTGAAACTCTCATCTTCTTATTCTCTCATAGCCGAAAGCTTCCTGTTCTTTACATCTCTACATTTTACTTAAGTTTTGTTCGTTTGCCACTCTAAAATCTATGCTTTTACCTTCTTAAAGATAGTATAGAATCTGATCATTGTTGTACATGCTGTTATCTTTTATCCTTACTGAAAACCTATCCAATTCCCACCTTGTATTTGAGATGATCTTGCATGCATATAAGGTAAAGTAGATTTGATGAATTAAGGTGGAAGTTGAGCTAAACAAGTAAGGAAAGTACTGATCTTTGTGGCATATTGTAATAGAAAGTTTATGATGATTGAGTTGGGATGGATAGCATGTAGTGTTGATGATGAAGTGTGCTGGAAAAATGATACCTAAATTCGACATTTTTTTGTTTTAGTTTTGATTCATGAAAACTTTAGGTTATAAGTTGCTATATAGATGATTTAGATTGAGATTTGAAGTTTAAATGAAGGTGAATTTATGCTAACGAAAGATGCTAGTGAATTTTTCTTGAATTTGGAAAAAAGTAAGACTACATATATGATGAGATTAAGTGAATGAAAAGAATGAAAGTTTCCGTTTTGTTTTTGTATGCATGAAAGATAAATTGTTTATGAGCTACCAATTAAATGATTTTGAGTTAGAATTGGAGATGAAATTGATAAGGAATTGAACTATAATTAAGGTATAATTGAGGTATAATTAATGGACTACTATAAAGATGATTTGAATTTGGTATGAAGGTGTTAGAATCTGGAGAAATTGAAGGAAAATGGAGAGTGAACATTCAGTTCAATCATCCCACGATCGTGGGATGGTTCTCTATAATCGTGGGCAATATTTTGAAATGAAAACTTTTTGTTTTGTGTGATTGTTGAATCAACTAAGGATAAGTTACATTCTTTGGTGTATTTGGATGTGATTAAGGCCTGAAATGAACCTAAATTGATATTTGATTAATTGGTTAAGGGTTTGATAAGTTTAGGTTATTAATTGATGTTTTAACTTAAGAAATGGATTGTTTTGAAGTCAATATATCTAAAATCTAGAATTTATAAGTGTTAAAGGAATGAATGTGTTTTTATGAATGTAAATGTGATCCAAATGATATGAGTAATGTGAACTAGGTATGAATGAATAAGAATTGGGAAATTGTGTGAATATATATTATTAGAAAAGGATGGTCAATGTATGATTGATGAATTTAGAGTAATCAAAATTACTTAAGATATAAACCTAATTACAAACTAGATATGTACAAGCTATGATGTTTGAATGGTCAAGATTTATGAATAA
>JANZXP010021581.1:0-13339 GCA_027576715.1 Erythroxylum flavicans
TGAGAGCGCGAGGCCCGAGAGGCCGAGGCTCAAAGCGGACAATATCTGCAAGCGGGTGGTCTGGGCTGTTACAGTTTTAGTGGGCAAATTAGTATGTTTTTAGTTGTTAATTAGATGATTTGTGCAACCTTAGATTTAGAATTGTGTTAGTGTGATTAAGTGTTTGTGCTTTTAAATGTTATGTGATTTAGAGCATGTTACTGAGCTTTAATTTTTTGTGTTTAAGGTGTTTTGATGAGCTTGTTAGTATTTAAGATCAGGTAGAGAAGATTTGAAGAAAGCTCGGAGAAGGAGCCAAGGATACAATCGTGATAAGGGTGTCATGATCATGACCCTAGTTGGGTCGTGATAGAAACCAAATAGGACCAGGCCACGATTGTGATTCATTGACCATGACAATAACAGAAGCCCAATTTTAAGTGTCATGATCATGACTCATTTGTCACGATCGTGGCAAGTGCGATAACAGACATGGGGACTACTTCCAAACTTAACTTTTTGAGGGTTATTTTAGGAATTTGGGCTCGATTAAAACCTCGCTTTTACACTAAATAGAAAAAGCATATAAAAGAAAAAGAAAGAAACCCTAAAGGAGAACCTCCATTTGCTAAATTTGGAAAGATACTCTAGAACAAAAGAGAAGAATTGAGAAGACAAGAGAGAAAAAAAGGAGCTAATGCTGCTATTGTCACTGCCAATCCACTCCAAGTTATCTTTCTCATTCCATCTTGATATTTTTTTCATTGGATGTATAAAATGGATATGATGATGATGAATTTATGTTTAAAGATGTTCTAAACTCTTTTAGAGATTTGTTCTTGAATCAATGTTAATCTCATTGCTTTTGATGTTTATGAGTTGTGTATTATGATTGTTTGTCAAATTGAGAGAGCAAACAAATAACAAAATGATTAGATTAGGTAATGAGAGTTAAACAATCTAATAAATCACACAAACAACCAAATCAATAATTTATACGAAGAGAGATCTCATGTAAGGACCTAACTGTAGGCCATTTTTGTTAATTGAGAGATTACAATTTCAGTAATTCAATTCAATTAGGGTTTATAATCTAGGATTTAATAATTAAAAGTCGAGAGAGTAATCTACCTTTCGAAAGTCTAGGACTGATACCAAATTAACTCAAAAGTAATTAAGTTAGCATTAGATGATATGATAAATCCCTTATCTCATAATTGGTTAATCTTTCTTCTGTGAATTTTCAACTATTAATTGGTTACACTCAATTTTGATTTCTTTTTGTTAATTTTACAATTTCATTTTCAATCAAACTATATTCAATTGCTTAATTTCCTAGTCATTTTTATTTTCATTTTAGTTACCCTTTCTAGCCTTAGACAAATCATGATTCAATTAGTTCACTAATTCTTTATAGGATCAACATCTCATATACTAAGCTTACAACCTATGCGCTTTTAGAATATTGAGGGTTTTATAATTGTAAAACTTGATTAACAAGTTTTTGGCATCGTTGCTTAGGAATTAGTTAGGATCAGTTGAATTCTTTTAGTTTAAGGAATTTTTGCCTCTCTCATGTCCTTGCAGTTGTATGAACACAAGAGTTACTTGAAGTTCAAGTAGGATCACTAAAACATTAAAACTAAACATCGCCTGTTTAGAGCGAGCAATCTAAAGAGTAAGAAGCAAAGAAGAAATAAAAGAACCAATGGTAGATGAATTCAATCAAGAAGGAAATCAAGGAAACTAGCCACGAAATCTTATAGATTTCATAAGAGCAGGGTTCAATGCTGTGAATCAATGCAGGACTCGACCACAGGTATAAGTACCCTCATTTGAGATTAAGCCAGCCTTGTTAAACATGTTACAAACAATTGTGCAGTTTTACAAATTAACTAATAAGGATCCTAATGCTCATATAGTTAACTTTCTAGAAATATGCGATACTTTTTAATATCATGGGATGCCGAAAGATGCCATTAGGATAAAGCTCTTTCCTTTCATACTAAAGGATAATGCCAAGGTGTGATATTATTCCCTAAGTCCCTTAAATATCACAACCTGGGAGCAATTGTGCGTGCATTCTTAGATAAGTACTTCCCTCTCACGAAGACTATGAACCTGATAAAGGAAATCATGAATTTTTGGCAAAGTTATGAGGAGTAACTTTGTGAGGCTTAGGAATAGTTTAAGGGTTTACAAAGGAGGTGCCCGCACCATAACCTACCAAAGGAATTCTTGTTGCAAACCTTCTGTAATGAAGTTAACCCATCTATACGAGGCACTATAGATACAGCATCTGAAGGATTTTTAATGAGGAAGATGATTGAGGAAGCAGATGATTTATTGGAGGAAATGATAAGTAATAATTGTCTTTGGACGATAGACAGGAGTAGACAACATACAACCCTCTGAGAGCAAAATGGAGCCATAGCTGCTGACCCAATAACAAAGATGCAAGCTAAGATTAACAACTAAACCCTATAGTTGAATAACATAAAAGCCTACTCTTCAATTATTGTTAAAGCAATTTAGTAGAGATGTGAGCTGTGTAGACAAGACAACCATGATACTATCAAATGCTTTCTAATGCAAAATAATGAGCTAGAGCGACTCAATTACATGGGAGCACAGTTTGGTCAAGGGGGGAACAATCCCTACTCAAACATGTATAATCTAGATTAAAGAACCACGCAAACTTCTCCTAGTCTAACAATATAGGAGTTCAATTTCAACCTCAAGGATCACCTGGATTTCAACAGGACAATTCCATATATTCTAAGTTAGAAAAACCCTGGAAAAGATTGGATGCATGATGGACACTTACAAGAGGTGGGAAGGATGATTTCAGTAAGTAATAAAGAACTACACCTCTTCCATCCACAACTTATAGGTTTAAATGAGCCAATTGACAGATGTATTGTGACACAAAGTGCGAGAAATCTTCCTAACAACATTGAGACAAATTCGAAGGAAAGGATCATGATAATCACCCAGACCACTAAAGAGAAGCTTAGCCAAGTTAAGAGGAAAGGGAAGAAGAAAAGAAAAGGGCCAACGAATGTTCCGTGCAAAGTAAATATAACCTGACGAAAATTAAGGAATATTAGACTGCAATTCAATACCTAATCCTAGTGCAAAGGAAATCAAAGGAAGCAAAATTGAATGAAGTTATTGGTATAATAGAGCAATTGAAAACATGACTCACTTTTATGAAATCCATAAAAGAGATATTGGTAAACAGAGGTGACCTAAAGAAGTTGGAGAGTAAAGTAGTAGGTAAGGAGAATTCCAGCGAAATGGTAGCACTACCACAGAAGCAAGAAGATCTAGGATATTTTTACATTCCATGGGCTATTGGTAGTGTCAAAGTGGATATGGTTTTTTAGGAGTTGGTATAACTATGAAACCTTACACTTTATACCAAAGGATGGAGTTATATGAAATAACATCCATTAGGATCTGTGTGCAAATGGTTGATAGATCAATCCACCATCCTAGAGGTATAGTTAAGGATGTTTTTGTTAAGGTTGACAAGTTCACCTCTTCATCATATTAGATATTAAAGAAGATTTGGAGACACCCATTATCCTTATATGACCATTTTTGGCTACCTCCAGATCTCTTATAGATGTTGATGGAGGCGAGTTAACTCTAAGAATGGGGGACAAGAAGGTTTCATTTAAAGTGTCTAATGGTAAAAGGAATTCTTTCAAATATGTGGATGCTTTCATGAGATACGAGTCATGTGAAAAGGTTGAGCTGAGTCATACTCACAAGGACTAACTGGAACAGCCATAAATTCAAAAAAAATCTTGAAAGTAGAAAACTAGGAAGAAAGGTGGTAGAAAAATAATCTGATAGCTCGCTTACAATTCATGAAATTTATAGTAGCACTACCATTACATGACCCATTTGAACCATCGTAAACAAAAGAGGTACGTCGACCTAGGGACAGAAAATGAACTGCAACCCATGATTTGTAACTTTGTGTGTTTCATCTTTCATATTATATTAGGTTTCCAATTCTGTTTGTATGTATTTTTTCAATACAAGTTGAACACCTTGAAAAAATCAAGCATAAGTATGACTGGGGTTTTCTTTATCCTTCTCTTTCTCACAATGGAGGGGAATGGTGTGAAAGGAAAAACAATGAGATGATGGTGCAAAATATAAGGTAGGGAAAGAATTCAGGAGTGACATAAGGAAAAGAACCAAAAATGAGAAAGGGGTCTCGAATTCCTTCCCTACCTTGTATTTTTCATTATTGTGACCTAATTTTGAGGTATCTGTCACAGTCGTGACACTCTTGGTCATGATCATGGCCCTAAGAATGTTCAAAACAAAGCCACAATCGTGATCCATTTCTAAACTGTAGGCCATGATCATGACCTATAGTGGGGCCAAAATGGGACACACAATTTTCATGCCATTTTTTTCTAACTTTACCCCTCCTTTCTCCTCCCTAACTTATATATCACCCTTATCCTCATTTTTCTCATCCACAACAGTCTCTCCACTCTCTCTCTAGTAACCAAACTCTCAAATTAACTTCCTTCTCTCTACAAAAGTCCTTATCTCTATAAATTATTTACACCTCTTTCCAATAGGATTGAGAATTAAGTATACAGGCAAGCATGCTCATGCGAACCAAAGGGAAAAGTTTAAGTATCAGGCCGCAGACTAAGAAACTGAGTAGCAGATTAAGGAATGCCTTTTTCCATTTACTTGAAAAATAAGGTAACTAATTCCAAACCCTTAGTTTGAAAAAAAATTATTGTGCCTTGATATTTAGATTTTGAAATATTAGAAACAATTGGATTTAGATAATGTGTTGAAAACTTCAGGGGAAAATTTTACCAGGGAAAATTTTATGTACTTTAACTATGTCATTTACGAAGAACTCTCCCTAGAATTCTTCACCTCCCTCCAACCATGAGACTTTTGGCAAATTGGTGGATTCCTAGAGTCAACCATAATGGACCAACACAATGACTTCCATGCCATACATCATTGGACTGAACTGAATGGGTTAGAGAATTTTGACTCTAAAAATGCCCACAATAACATAATTCATATTCCTGAGCACTTGTTATTACACAAGTTCATGTGTAAGACTGTGTTTGACAAAAGCAAAAGTAATAAGTGTTTGGTGAAGGAACTTTTCATGTTATGGTGCATGAACCATAGCATGTAAGTTTGCACCTCCACCCACATCTTTAATACTATTATTTCTTCTCAAATAATTTGGGCATAGGGTACTTAGGATTATGGTGTCAATTATGATGGACTAGTTGTACATTTTCTTGAGTTCCTTATCGCTCGGCACTTGACGAGAGTTGAGATCTTGAAGTCCCACAATATGAAACTTTAAGATATTAGTACAAAATATCTCGTTAAGAATAGTGTGGGACAAGCTAGTTCGAGCCCAACACCATTGCAATAAAAGGAGGAACCAACCAGTGAAAAGTCAAGAGAGGAAGAGACAGCTAAATAAAAGAAGGTACTTTAAGGATTTTTAAACAATAACAAAGCTATTGCAGATAATGCCAAGGTGTTGAAGGAGATAGCAAAGGAGCAGAGACATAAACGCCAAGACATCTAAAGCATTCACAAATACTTTGCTACTCAAGGCATGAAGATTCCACCTCTGACACCATCGCCGTCACCACCTCAATCACCATGTGAGTTTTTATGTAGTACCCTTATCTTTTTATTTTCCTTGTGTTCTTATGTTTTCTTGCCATTTTGCTTTTATTAACACCTTATGTGTTATTTGTTCTTCTCATATTGAGAAAAATGTGTTGTCTAAGTGTGAGAAGGGTTGTTTGCACCGTATGTTTTTATTTCTAGTGTGAATTTTTCATGTTGTATGTTAGTCTTCTTTAGGTTTTTATAATGTGATTCATGTGAATGTGTTAATGGCTAGGACTTATTGGAATCAGTTTAGCTTTGAACGTAGTCTACCAGGTTGTAAAGATTTTTTAGCTTATGAAATTAGTGTCCTATGTTGCTTTTGTTAAATATATGTGTGAACTAGGATATGATGTTTATTCATTCACCCTAGGAATTTTCCACATACATTTATAAGTTTAGGACAATTGAATAAGTAGCATCGTTCGTATGCTTTCATGAGAATGATTAGTTAAAAATGAGGTAGGAAATAAAATGTGAAAAAATTGTGTATTTCTTAAATAAATAACTATTTTGCTAGCCTTTAGGTTATAAATAAAGCTAGTACCTAGTTGAGAGAGTGATCTAGCGGAGTAACTGGGGGATATTCGTCATAAATGATTGCCTTCATGTCAAAAGGCTAGAATTGCATTCCAACCAAGCAAATTAATAAAACATGTCCTAGTTGAGTAACTGGGGGACATTCATCACAAATGTTTGCCTTCGTGTCAATAAACTAGGTCAATCTCAATGAAAATTAACAAAAATAGTGTTTTGATAAATAAAACTGATTGGTCTTTGTGAATTGTTTGAATTTTTATGAAAAGCTATATAGGGATAGTTACAATTTTGATTGATTAAATAATTATCAATGTGTGTGTGCAGCTAATTGGGGTTAATGAATTTGATATTAAGGTCTTAATTAGTATGTATATTTAGTTCGAAGTGCTTAGCCACATCTTTCATAACTTAATAAGTTAGAACAACTTGAAGCTTTATGTTTGAAGAAAAATTAGTTTTGTGAAGTTCAATGTCATTATACCATTATTGCATATGTGTGCTTATATATGTTATTTTTTAGTGTGTTTTGTTTTGTTGTTGTTTTTACTTGAGGATAAGAAAAGGTTTAAGTGTATGGATGTTGATAGTTATAGGTTGCATTATGTTTTAGTGGGTATTTATTATGTTTTTGGTTGTTAGTTAAATGATTTATGTATGTTTAGGTTTATAATTATATTAGTGTGATTATGTATTTGGGCTTTGATATGGATTATATCATGTTATCGAGATTTAATTTTGTGTTTTTTAGGGGTTTTGATAATTTTGTTAATGTTTGAGATCAAGTAGAGAAGATTAGAGAAGAATTGGAGAAAGCTCGGATGAGGAGCCACAGCCACGATCGTGGCAGAAGCAACCCAGTCAGGGTCACGATCGTGACAGAAGCCAAACAGAACTAGGCCATGATCATGATGGAAGCCTAATTCTAAGTGTTACGATTATGAGTCATTAGCCACGATCATGATAGGTGCGATAATAGATATAGGACTAATTCTAAACTCAATTTTTCGAGGATTATTTCAAAAATTTGGGCCTAAGTAAAGCCAAATTTTTGCCCTAAATGGAAAAAAAATATAAAAGAACAAAGAAAGAAACCCTAAAAAAGAGCCTCCATTTGCTATATTTTGAAAGAAGCTAAGGAAAAGGAGAGAAGAAGGGAGAAGATGAGAGAAGAAAAAGGAGTTGTTGTTACTGCTATCACTCTCAGTCCAATACAAGTTATCTTTCTCATTCCATTTATTTTTTTCATTTAATGTATAAGATGGATTTGATGATGATTAATTTGTGTTTAAGGATGTTCTAAACTATTTTAGGGATTTGTTCTTAAATCAATGTTAATATAAATTCTTTTGATGTTAACGAGTTGGGCATTGTGATTGTTTGTTGTATTTGCATGCTTCGGTAATAAGTTGAGAGAGTGAACCTATAGTAAAATAATTAGATTAGGTAATGAGAGTTAAATAATCTAAAATATCACACAAACAATCAAATTAGTACTTGATTGTCTAGTAGAATGCTTAAGATCTAATTGGGTTGTAGGTTGTTTTTGTCAATTAAGAGATTGCAATTTCAGTAATTCAATTCAATTAGGGTTTATGATTTAGGGTTTAACAATTATAAGCCGAGAGAGAGTAATCCACCCTTTGAAAGTCTAGGACTGATACCAAATTAACTCAAAATTAATTAACATTAGATGATAGGATAAATCCCCTTCTTTCATAATTGGTTAATCTTCAATATGTGAATTTTCAATTGTTTAATTAGTTAAGCTCAATTTTGATTTCTTTGTGTTAATTTTACAATTATTTTTCAATCAATCTATATTCAATTGCTTAATTTTTTGCTCATTTTTATTTTCATTTTAATTATCTTTTTTGGTCTTAGACAAATTAGGATTCGATTAGTTCACTAATTCCTCATGGGATCGACGCCTTATATACTACGCTTATGACCCATGCGCTTGTAAAATATTAAGAGTTTTATAATTATAAAACTTGCTCAACAATGAAGAAGAGAGCAAACACACCAAATTAATGATGAGAAAAGGAGGTATCAATAAGAGGTAAAAGGGTAAGGTTACTTTGCAACTGTTACCCCGACAGTTAGATCTTACACCACTTACATTTACTACCTATCCCATGCTTCACTTTACAATGCTAGCTCACATTGTGCAGTTCAAGAACCTAAGGTCAAAGCCTTATAATAAGAGTAGAAGCATTGATTGGGAAGTTCTAGACTAGATTAGACTTGCTCAAGCAGTTTGAGATTTAATCAGTGTTGGTGGATGGGATCACTTTTTTGTGATCGAGGAGCCAATATATAGAAAATTTAATCTAAAGTTCCTCACTACCTTTGTGATAGAGAAGTGGCATTACACTTGGGATGTTGACAACACATTGTAGTTTTAAGTGCTCGAAGAGATGCATAATATGAGCTATACTAAGTTTCATTATATGTAGACTTGTTTTAGAGAAGTATAGTAGTATGTTACATTATTAGTACATTTCCTAATAAGATTTATTGAGAATAAATTATGGCAAAACATTAGTCATGAGTGATCATATGATCTATTGAGGTCTAAGGCGATGTAACTAATATCACCTACAGTGAGATATGTGTACACATTGATTAGTCACATCATTAACTAAAAAAGAGACAACACCGAAGTGGTGGGGAATGTAGACATGTTTTATCTTTACAGTATAGTAAAGATGATCCCTATCCACTCCATTTATCCCTTGGCCTAGTTCTTCAAATAATAGTCCTATTACATCAGAGTGGGAGCCATATGTGTAGGGCCATATGTTACTAGACTGGTCCGAGGGTAAAGTCTACTGGAGCATTTATATGGGATGAAACCGACATGGTAAATAATGTCACTTTCGAGATATTGAGAGTGAAAAAGATAGTTCAAAAGAGGTCAGAATAATAAGGATAAGTCCACACTCTAGTAGGAGTTGAAGAGCTTATATCTACAAATGGAGCCAAATGGTATTTCCCTAACATATAAGTAGCAGCCTGGACATGATTCCCTACATTAGCCTATAATAGCACCTAAGTATCAGGATGAATCATCAGATAGAACAAACACCCTTAGCAAACCTTTCATACCTCCACATCTGGACTAACTAAAAATAGCCCAATTAAATAGATATATGGGGAAGCTTCTAAGAGTCCAACATACCATTTGAGAGAGAAAATAGGATTTAGTAAATCTTATAGCATGGTTAGAGGCATAGGAACAATGGATTGAGGAGGCCATAGAATAGTTTGCAAGACACCTAAAAATTATGGTACCATCTCCACCGACAATTGTCACTACATTGTCATTGACTCCTTAATAACTAGATGCTCCAACTACTACAAAGGAAGAGCTCTTATACACTCGAGACTTGCACACTCCCATTACACTAATGAATCACTAGCTAGAGGCGAATGATGATTATAATGTTTGACAAGTGCATTTTATCTATTTTGTGTTTGATTTTGTGTGTTTTCTATTTTATTTTTCTTAATAGTTAGTAACCCCACTAAACAACTATTATGTTATCTATTTCTTTTTTTTGTTATTGTTTATATACTATATTCGAATTGTGCTTATTTTATTTTCCTTATATTGTTTAATATTTTATTTTTTTTCAAGGATGATAATGGATGGAAAATTATACAAAAAATTCAAACTTCTATCTTATAAACTGGGGAAGTACCAGTTTTCTTTTACCTTTTCTCCATATAGAACTTTTTTATGAATTGTTGTGTAAAATGGAGACAATAGACTTCTTTAAGTATGGGGATGGGTATAGTGACTTTGAGTTGTGGAATTTAAGTATCTTTGAGTGTGGCGACGGGTGTAGTGAGTTTGAATTGTGGATTTTAACTATAACTCAAGCTTATTTTAATTTTCGTATATTAATTTTTCTTTAGAAAGATCTATAATTTTTTTAATTCTTGTTTAGTAGCATTTTGAGTTGCTATGAATTGTGGAATTAAGTTAGAATATGAAAGAATGAAAACATAATTAGATTATTTTTACATGCTACATTATGAATGCATGTTTTAATTATCTATTTAGATGAAAGTGCCTAGAATTTTACATGACAAATTAGAAACTCCTAATATCTATAAAACAATTAAAGGAATTGAACTTTTATGTATTTAATGTTTAACCCAGGAGATGATCATTTTAATTAATAAACTAATGTTGCATAAAAAACCAGTCAAAAATAATCATAAAAATAAAATCACTAAAAAAATTCAGTATACAAATGAACAAAACACTTAACAATAAGACCCAATTATCTCCTTGTCTTTAAACTTCCAAATGTTCAACTCCCTTTACTCAAGACAAAGAATATTAGATATTGATGGTCATAACTAGTATTAACTTTTAATGAGGAAAAAGCTACCCTAACGTTTACTAAATAGAGAAAAGAAAACTTTATGGAAAACTACAATGTGCAGAACAAAAACTTGGAATGAATTTCCTCCTTCCCTTTATCCCTATTTATAGCAACTTTAATCCCATGTTTGTTGATTCGAAGATCTTTTTATTGTGATTCTTTATATCCCATAAATGATAACTTTACTTATTACCGCTTAAATTTTGTCTAAAATAAGGCTGAAACAACTTTTAATGTGTTTACGTGCTTTTCTCTTATAAATTTAAAGTTTATAAGTTACAATTTTCACTAAACGTGCCTATACCTAAGATCATGATAGACAATTTCACTAGACTTTTAACTTAGTTCCAATAATTTGATCTGAATTTGCTAGCCTAATTTTGTTGATTCTCCTTTAATTATAACTGATACTGCTCCTTCATTCTATTAGGTTTTCCATGGATGCATGCATCACTTGCATAAGAATGCACCGGAAGTGTTAGAATCTAGATTTCAACACCATGACAACTCGAAAAACACAGCATCATACATCCATGCATGGATATGTAAAGAACATGAAATATAAAACATTTTTACCTTTTATTTCTCCTTATTTCTTATTTCTTCTACTTGTTTGGGTTATTGCAAACATCAAACCCTTCCTTCATCACCCAAAAACACGCAAAGATTAAGAAGAAACAATGTATAAGGGTGATTTGAGCACCAAACTAGATGAGTTCTAGTAGATGCTCAAAATAATAGAAGATTGATCAAGAGTCTTGTTGCATACACGTTGATTTATGTAACCATTGCATAAATTGCAAGAACAAGACTCTTGATACCTCTCTCTCACTTTAGAACTCTTCTAGAACCCTTATGCTCTCACTTAAGTGTGTAAGAAGTGGTAAGACCTTGTGTATATAAGTAAAGAACTCACTTATGTACTCATTCGTGCCCTCTATCACAATCATAGCCAATGAGCCATGATTGTGGGGTACTTAAAAAATAAGCTCGCCATCGGTCATGATCGTGGCTTAAAATTAGTCATACACACTATGTTTTCCATCTGATCTTTTATATATGTGACCCTTAGGTTCCTAATGATTATAGTAACTTGAATTAACTCTTAATTCAAGCAAATCACAATCATAGCCAATGAGCCATGATTGTGGTGTACTTAAAAAATAAGCTCGCCATCGGTCATGATCGTGGCTCAAAATTAGTCATACACACTATGTTTTTCATCTGATCTTTTATATGTGTGACCCTTAGGTTCCCAATGATTATAGGAACTTGAATTAACTCTTAATTCAAGTAAATCATGAGGGGTTTCATGATGCCAATTTGCCAGAAAATAAGTGGATTAACACACGAACTCTTTGATATTTAATTATCCAAGTTATGAACCTTTCCATAGACGATTAGCATGTAATTTTTACTTTCACCATATTATTCCCTACTTGGTTCAAAGTATGGGCTATATGTCAACTCCCACTAGGCTGACTACGTCACATCTAGTCTAAGTGATGTTAGTTCTTATCCTGGGATCTCATTACTCTATGTGTCATTAAAGACTGTCTTCATGACACATAACTGCTCTAGCCAGAGACTCCTGAGTAATGACCTCGACAAGAGGTCGTGGGTATCATCTCCTTCTATCAGGAGTGGTGAATCCTTTATTGGCTACCTAATTGCCTTCGAATACCAATAGTTAAGCCCAATCACCACCCTAAGAGTTACCTCATCTTAAGATAACAAGGAATGATGTCAAAGCATAGGATTAGTATCCAAGATATCCTTGAGCACCTAAAGTATAAGGATATTTACACCATTGCTATAACGAGATTAATCATTGACATTCGATAGATCATCCATATGATAATTTCATTGCAGGTTATCCAATATACTTACTACTCTTAGTAAGCATCCACATGTTAACTCTAAACATCTCATGCTTATAGTTTGTGAGATCCACTACTTGATCAAATCAAGGAGTATAACTTGTGCTAGTCTATTTGGATTAATAACGTCCTGTCTTATTAATCCTATGACTATGGATTATTTAGATACTAACATAATTTCACATAATAAGGATCTTATTATCATGATCTCATCATGATTTCGTTCATGCTATGTTTTGTATCATGGACTTCATTAATTCGATTTAAGATCGACATCAATTCATATATAAACGAATATCAAATTAATGAAAATTGCCTTTCGATTTGTTAATCAAAATAAAGTTTGTCCAAAATACTAAAGGTGATTGCCTTTAAAGCACTACTCTAAAAAGTACCAGAACATTAATTTTTGTACCATTTATCCGCTGATATGGTACGGGGAAAAAACACTGCTTAGGGTTATCACATAATTGGTAAAAAAACGTTTAAAACTTGTCCAAATGTATATTCTTAACTTCTGTACCTAATAAATAGTTTGATTGTTGAGTGTTTAACCCTCTTTAGAGACAAAGGTAAGTTTTAGTGACCTTGGATATTATCAAAGATCGTTGAAATGATAAACGAGTGAAGTTAAGACGGATAATGTTTGATTTGAAGTCATTCTTGAGAGATACAGTCGTGTAGGGCACAACACACCCATATCTTTGACTTGAACGTTCATGTCTGGAGGTCGTGTAAGAGACTATGAATGTGTAAAAATTAGATGATGACCTACATGACCTTGTAGAGCATAACACATTTGCGTCCCTATCATATATAGTTGTGTATGAAGACCGTATAAGTAACTAC
>JANZXP010021672.1:0-13331 GCA_027576715.1 Erythroxylum flavicans
TAGCGCTCTCTAATCTTAGGATATGTGTCGGAATGACCTACGGGCATTCCGGTGCGTACCCTAGGGTAATGGGGTGTTACATTCACCAAGACCTATAAATACATATATGTCACATTCTTATAGGTCTTTTTCATATGACACTAACACTTTTAATTTCTATCTTAAGAAATGCAACCTTTTGTGCTGATAGATATATCATTAAGAAATGCAACCTTTTGAAATTTATCATTAAAACAATTCTTGTTAAGCAAACCCAAAATGATATGGGATGAAAAGTTTAAGAATTAATCCTCAAGGACCTAAGTTTGTATAGGTACCTAGAACGTATTGATTCATTTATCTTGCAGGTCAAAATCAAGTGATATCATACGAGTACCAAAAGTTGATATCACCTCTATAGATATCAATAAGAAACATCAATGGTATCTACAATAATTAATTTTAAAAGAAACTCACCAAGAGCTCTCACATGAGCCCAATAAGAAAATCGATATATAAAGACCAATTTTTTAAGCAAGTGAGGAAGAAAAGTATACAACCATTGATAGGAAATTTTAATTTGTATGCATATTCAGGGGAGAGAGCATTGTTATATGTACCAATTACGAGAAAGGTAAATTGATCTTTGAAATTAATATATGAGAATTATAAGAACTACTATTTGATTTTAGGATAAATTATAGAAAAATTTCAAACTTTATCTTGTTTTGTTATATTAGTAAAAACTATAAAAAATAGCAATAAAATACTCAAACTTTTAATATGTTATAAAAATAGTCTGCCGTCAATCTCATTATTAATGGTGTTGATATTCTTATTTAACAAGTGGAAGACATGTAGCCATGAAAAGACACATTAGATTATTAAATAAATACAAAAATACATTTAACCTTCCTATGTTTTATCCCTTGGTACGTTATGCCCTCCTCTATTTTAAAAGTGGACTTATTACCTCCTTTGACCACCAGTCAAAGGAGTTTAAAATTTAAAAAGACTGTTTTACTCTTGTATTATGATGACATCACCACAGCTGTACACGTTGCATTTTTTGGACAAAAACACCCTTTTAATCTTTTATTGACTAAAATACACTAAACCCTTATGTTTTTTTATTTCATTATGTCTTCTATTTCAAAAATAAAAATTATTTTAAGCATGAATTATATTTTGACTGTTAATAAATAAAAAAAGAAAAATTACTAAAAATATCATTGTCTTCGCAATTGTACTTCATGACCTCTAATTTATGAAAAAAGTAAAAAAAATATTTATGAAACAAAATTAAAAAAGAAAGAAAATTTATTGAAAGTGCCATTTTTTCATAATTGTATGTTCTAACTGTGAATTTTTTTTCATTTACAGATCAATCCTTAATTTCTGAGGATTCAAGATATAGGCTGGTATTAGGCAAAAATTCCCAGTATTAGCAAAAAAATTTTCATTTTTACATATCAGTTCTTAATTTCTGAGGATTCAAGGTACCAATTGGTATAAGTCAAAAATGCCTGGCACCACCCCCCACCCCTCCAATCGTTCTATTTTTCGACCAGTATGATACTGGCCGGTATAAAACGATACCCATTACACTGTTAAAAGTTTTTCGTGAACAAGAAGAAGCAAATGCAATTTTGCATTTGTCAAGGTGGGATTTATTCGACAAGACTTAGGGACGACGATGATACGCCTATAAGTAAGCTTTCTCAATTTTTTTAAAATAAAATTTTAAAAATTAAAAACATAAAATAATATTTTTTAATTAAATCTAAATTTGGGCTATTTAGGTGTAAGCTTGCCCAAGATCTAATCCTCCTAAACAAAATAATATCATTTTATTTGAAAGAAATAAATCTTAAATCAGATTGAACCGATGTATTAAAAATACATAAAGTTAGGCATATGTATCATTGTCATCCCTAATTCTTGAGTGTTAGATTAGATGAGACCAATTGAAGCGCTATTTTACAGCGGCTATCGTACATGATATCTTTGGCATTATATACCTATGGGTATGGGTGGTTGTTATTTAGCGTTAATTATGCCCACTGGATCCCTCTTGATTACTTTTTTAAAAAATAAAATGTTAGAGCAAATGTGACTCAAAAGGTGGACGAGCACTAGACTGAAAAGTGAAAAGAAAATATCAATATGATAAATAAATAAACAATCACTAATCAAAACATTAAAATGATGATCGTACGCACTGCTAATTTTTATGGACAATAGTTATAGTAGATTAAAACCTTATATTTATTTATTACATCACTTATTTTATCATAGTTTAATATTTTTTCATTTATATTTAATTTTACAATCGTATTTAATACCTTTTCTTAAAAATTTTAAATAATAGTCCTGAAATTTTTATTTTTAGAATATCACGGAGACGCAAACTTCTTCTATAGTATAAGAGATCTTTTAAAAAATCCCATCATTTTTCAAATTCTTGAAAAAAATTTCTTTTAATTTTCAATTTAAAAAAACTCATTTTTTAGACCTCGGCTAAAGAATAACAACGGAACACATATAATATAATCATCATATGTGAACTAATTAAATGTTATTTACGTATCGATTCAACTCAACTCTTAAATTAAAATCGAACTATTTGAATTTAATTCAAACTAATAATTTAATATAATTATTTTAAATTATTAATTTAAGTCAAATTTGAATTATTTGAGTTAAGATTAAGAGCGGAGTTGAGTTACCATATTAGTGATATTTAATTAGTTTATGTTTGAAATTCATATTGTGTATATTTCATTATTATTTTTAATCCAAACTAAGAAAATTAATTTTTCAAAAAAACTAAGAGTTTTTTTAAATTTATAATTAAGAGATTTTTCTGAAATTATTTCTTTTAACATTAACCCCTTGCCAACTTTTAAGTAAAGTTAGTTCAAATCTCTTATCCAATAAAAAAGCCCTAAAGATAAACATATCTTAAGCCTAGATGAAGACATGTCTTCTCCTTAGTCTAATCAAAATTTTAAGGAGATGTATACCTCAAATTCATACCAAGTCACTCAGCTCTTTGACCTAGTTCAATAAAAGTGTTACTTACAGAATTTAAGTTCCAGATTTAGAATCACTTTCCCACTGCTGACAAAGCTTTAACGTTTTTGAAAATTAAGATAAAAGACTCTCAAATATTTGCAAATTGAATGCTTCAATTATTTGACTGGGGAGAAAATTAGGGTTACTCTTCTAGCAGTTGATATTAGGACTAACTTTTGAAATAAGATTAAAAAAAAGAAAGGTATTAGTAACTTTTTTTACCTCCAGCTTTACTAAGATGGTTTCTTTGACAGTTGTAACTTACGTCCAATACTAATTAATTCAGTTCATTTGAAAAATTAAAGCATTTAACTTCTAAGGAAAAAAGTACATAAGTTATCTTCCAGATGCTTACCAAGAATAAAAATGTCATCGTAGTCCTACAAATATGGGTGTTGGTATGGCTCTTGCCAAAGTGACAATGCTTTTATCTGGCATAGTTGAGGATAGAAGGAGAGATTGGCTCTGTCCAATCCAATCAAAAAAGGAGAGATTGCGCTATCGACCGCGATAGCGCAAGTTGAAGTCTATCACAAGCAATTTCCAAAAAAATGAGAAGTATGCGAGGGTCTCCTTTATTTTCGATCTGTCTCCTTGGTAGTTTTGTTCATAGTTTAAGAAGATAATAATTTAGTGATCAGAAGATATGGATTTGAGCTTACTCTTCCCAATTGTCAATCTACTATGTGAAGAAAAACACCAACTCCGGAAACCAACTTTAAGCATGACTTGTGATGCAAACTTTATCCTTTTCTTTTCTTTTTTTTTCCCCCCTTTACCACGAAGGAGAACAACCATTGTTGAGAATTGAGGCATCTTCTAAGTTAATTTACCCCATCGAGGTGTCCAGAAAATGAGGTACTATCATTTTCTTCCAAGGTAAATAAAAACTTAAGGTTTATACCCATGATAAGATCACATTTGATTATCTTCGGTTGTTGAAGTAAGGGGCCTGTGATGTTACTGCCAATTAAGGACTCCATTTCGAATTTGAAAAATACATGGGCTCAGAGTGGACATTTAGACCTAAATGTACACATTGGATTTCCGATGGAGACGGAAGGTTAATTTTTGGACATGCATTGCTCTTGGAAGAAGCCGGGTGACTGGCAACTCGAATAACTCCCATCCACGAGCACTCGCAAGGACCACCAAATTACTCTTATTTTGACAACCAAAAAAAAAAAAAACGTAACTACCATCAATTTTTAAATGTTTGGGTGAGGGCTATTATTATTAAATAGTCGCGTGCATCGTCAAAACGTCCATCTTGGAAACCCAAAAATATTTACTTCCAAGGTTGCTAGACCCAAAAACACCCTGTCAATGTTTTGGGGTCCTTAACGTACAAAAAATGTGACAACCTTTGATGGAAGGGTTGGAACGAATGTTCTCGTTAAAGTTACTACTCAATTTAATTTATACATTTTCCTTAATCTTACATAAATATATAGGTAAATTTTAATAAAGTAGGATAAGAATCTGATCAATTAAATCATAAAATCCAATACCTTGACACATTAAATGCCAACCTAACCAATAATAGTCCATTACTCGCCTTCCGGCTACTCATATGCAAAAACCCAGATGAGTGGACAAGTATTTCAGACAATTAAGATATTCCAGGCGACCAATCTTAATCCTTTCCAGTCCACATCATTCATACAACGCTCGAGTTCCATTCACGAAAAAGAAGAAATAAAGAGGCTTTCCTATAACAGCCAGTTTCGTGTGTTTTTTTTTTAATACCTTCGAAAGACAATGAAAACCACTAATCTTTATTACCAGTCCCATCACACCACAAACAAAAATCAGTCACAAAAGAAGAATCTAAGGTTGTAAGCATAAAACAAACATTAACAAATTAAGTGATAGGCAATTCTTTTCCTTGTCTGTACATTAAAACAAAGGATCACTTAATTTCTATCTGCTCTAACCCAGTTCATCTAATCTACATGCACCATGCTTCCAAACCCTTGTTGACCTTCGTCAAGCAACAGAGATGATGCCGTCCCCATTACTGAAGCTTGACATCGCCTGAAAAGCTGAATGCCTCGAAGACGAGTCCCTCTGATTAGATGGCAATGATAGCCTCAGGGTCAACGGTGATGGCTCAGCTGTTGGCTTCAAATCTAAGTTAAGATCACATATAGGGGAAGCACGAGAAGCTGGGGGAACAGGAATGGGACGGACGAGAATACTTGGTGACTTGATGCCTTGATTGCCTCGTCCCAACGATAGGTTTTCCATTGGATTCTCAATTGGGACAGGTAACACAACGGAGCTGGTAGTCATAGGGAAGGATGGTATCGGAGAGAAACTGGTAGTTTCCGGTGGTGATGGAGGGGACGACGAACATGCCGGAGATGAGTTGCTATTTTTCTTATTGGCCTGTTGAGACTGAGGAGCTTGCTCTTCTTCCATTGGAATTGTACTGACCTGATAATTAAAGAACGCAATCTGCCAGTATTATAATTTAACGATCGAGTTTCAACAATCCAAAATCTCAATAAAATTATTAGCCATGTGAGATCAGGATAGTAAACCAAATAACAAACATAAAAATCAAAACTTCACATAAGATTTCGCTATTTACTCAATTGATCTCAACAGGAAGTATCTGTATATAAAAGTCAAAAGCCACCAACTAAACTGATTAAACTTGCCCCGAAACAAACAGAAAATTTTCATTTCTTATAGGTTGAACAATTAAGAAGGTACGGGAAAACAAGTGAGGCGATGGTTACCGAGTCAGTGGTGATATCAAAAAGGCTAGATCGGCGACGGCGGCGGTTGAGATTAGTTCGCCGGAGGAAATACTTCTGTGCATGACTCGCAACCTGCGTTGGAGTTCGAGTCTTCACGAAGTTTCTAGAAATTCCTCTCCAATCTCCTTTCCCTACTTTCTGTAATCCTAACAAGAACAGCTTATGCTCTTCCTCCGTCCACGGCACTCCTTAAAAAATCAATTAAAAAGCAATAATTGCTAATTAACACAAAATTCTTTAAATTAGAAAAAAAAAACTTCACAATCTCTTTTGAAACTATAATCACCTGATCCAGAAATGAAGACTAAAATTAACACCAAAACAAAAAGGATTTATTGAAGATAGAGCTAACTAACCTCGCTTGCGCTCGCCACGAGTACTGGAGGAGTGAGGAACGGCGTCATCGGCTGAGGCGTAACCGCCGTCATCCTTTCCCCTGTTACTGACGTTGATAAAGCTTCCGTTCTCCTTACTACTCTCACTATTGTTAGTGTTGTTATTTATCTCCGGAGGTTGTTCGTACTGGGAGAGGTTATTCAAACTGACGCTTTTCCTCATCGAATCAACCACAACTCTCACTCCGAAAAGCATGATCTCTCCGGCGCCGCCGCACGTGCTAGCCATATTCTCTTCTCCGAGGAGCGACTGAGACAAAGAGAGAAAGAGAAGTGATGCGTTTTCGAAGACTCTGCTTCGTCGAGACTCGAGAGTCAGTTATTTGGGAAAGATAACTTGAAGCGTACAATTTATAATTAATTCAAGAGGAATACATTCTCTCTTATGGTCAGTCTTATTAGTTATTACAATATATTTGGTGGTCAGTTATTACTCTATAGAGATATACAGAGAAAGAGGGATATACGTGGCATCTTCGTATTCGCTTGCATGATCTGTTATCCAATGGTTGCGTGTCTCGTAATTTGGGTAATCTTCACCTGCTCCGCGGTAGTAGGAAGTGGTATTTGATTGATATTACACGAATGGTTATGATTTAATTTTTTGAAGATGCATTATTTTGTAATGGATAAGAAATTTAATTTTATCTTCTTATCATTTATGTCTGGTTTTTAGTGATATCATTAATCTTGACTAATATCTTAGATCAACTTGTTTATTTTTATACAATTACACGTAATAGAAATTACGATTCGTTTGCTATATCATAAGTATAAAAACATCCATTTCTGGGTAATTGGTCAATAACTTAAGTAACACCTTTGAGCCGTCCAAGTGCAGGGGGTTGGCGCATAGAGAAAAGAAGATTTTTAAAGGACAAATGCACATGAGATGAAAGTGCCGGGGGCATTTCGAGGAATTTAATATCTCATCCAATCCTCTTGCCTTTTCGTTATTTAAGTTGGCTGAATCCAGTCAAACTAATTTTGTCTGCTCAGCAACATGACTTTACATAAACATTTCTCAGATTATTGATTTGTCGTTTATGTTGTTACCAATTTCTAGTTACAGTATGCCCACACTTATATATTACTTATAAGTTCTTTATTATAAAACAATTGTCACTTCAACCTTATAGCATATATGTTTTCAAATTTTGGTCTAATAATTAAAAACGTTTGTTATTCACATTAGTTTAAATTTGATCGGAAGATACACAAGGGATAACTTCTTAGATTGTTTCATACATGCTTACCGACTTTACTCAATAGTTATTTTATTATATTAATAAAGTAAAAAAAAACTTAGGCTAATTTACCCACGAATTTTGTAAAATATACAAAAAAGATATATAAAGAACCTTTAAAGTAAGGATATATTTTATTGGCAGAGGGTGTTATGGGGTGGAATATTGTTTATTAAGGTGAGAGAGGAAAGGGGTGTTATGGGTTGTAATGTTCGCTGAGAGAGCACAGAAGGTGGCATGTGGGGTAAGAGCATCCCCTATTATTTTTCTGGTCCACTGAGAGAGAGAGAGAGAGAGAGAGAGAGAGAGAGAGGATATTTTTGTTTAGTATTAAAATGGGAAATCTGCTTGCATAATCACCTTCGATGGTGGCCTGGTGGGGGATGGGTGGTGTGTATGGACGTGGGTGTTTTGTTTTTTGGTTGGATAAGCTAAGATAAGGTTCTGTGGGCTACCACCATTTTCATTTTTGCTTTGTATTTTCCTAACCACCCGCTTTGACTTAACAAGCCAATCACATAATCATCTGATATTTGATTTGATGGTGAAACTTGGTAGTCTCTGCTGAAAGATACTCCATGCATGAACCATTTCGAAAGTTGAGTTTATTAATCCAAGGATTTCAAAATTAAGTCGTAATCATAAACTTGTTTTTCAATTTGATGAATAAAGAATAGTGTATCGAAAGTGAAAATATATCAAACTTATATATATATATTAACTCAAATGTGTCATTTAATTTTAATTTATTGTGTATATTTATAATTACAATTTTAGAAAATCACAACTATAAGTTTTATTATTATAAACAAATAAATAAAAGATCTAAGTTGTAATGCATATTCCCATATTATTTTCATAATTTTTCTTATAAAGGCAAATCTATAATCGTTAACTTTTTTAAATGTACTTAATAGATTTTACAAGAGCGTAACTACCAATAAATCATGTATTGAATAAGTTGCAAATTTAATTAAGTGATTGTTGTCTAACCAATAAATCACTCATATTGTGTTGTTGACTTAATAAGTTAAAAAATAAATTTAAAAGATTCTAATCTTAAATACTCAACTACATTATTTATATAAATTAATTCTTATTCACAGAATGTTTCTTTTATTGTTTGAACGATATTGATATTAATTTTTTATTTTAGTCTCTTAAAGGCAAAATAAATATCATAAATCACTATATATTTATTACAAATATTAAAAAAACTTTATTTAAACTAATTATATCGTAGATAAATAAATTGCTTATAATAAGGACGGATTTTTCAATAGGGCCGATAGTGGCCTCAAAGTCATCATCGAACCATATCCTTTTGTTAGTGGGATGAATCAGAGCTGAATCTTTGTCCCAAAAGGGAATTATTGGTGGCAAAGGAAATGGAAATGGTTCGTGCCATACTCCATATATTCGATACGAAACTTATTTCAAGAGAGAATTTCCGACAGCACAATTGGTAACATGATAAGGTAAAAGGGTGTTTGGACGTAACTTTAGCCTCGTAAATATCACGAAGGAAAGACATCAAAATTGAAAACTAGCTAGTGAGTAACGACTTCCGAAGATGACGCTTGTGGTAAGCTCACACCCATTTATTTTGATTATGATCCCTAAAGAGAAAATAATGAGTCTCATTTTAAACAGAATTCATATTTATATTACGAGATATGAGCAAATTTATTAATAAAATTTTTAATGTATTTTTAGAAATTTTTTGATGAGTTTAAGTGTAGGAATTTTTTAGCAATATTTATAAGAGGATTTTTCTTTTTTGAAAGGGAATATACAAAATTCACTTGTCTATCATGGTGGGTTGGGTTTTCTTCACAAAATTCACTTGTCTATCATGGTGGGTTGGGTTTTCTTCACAAGAAAAAACTATTTTGATTCTTTTCTAGTCAAGGAGTAATTGAAATTTGATTTCAAAAATTGTGGGAACTAATTTTTTTAATTGTTGTTGAATATTTATATATTTTATACAACTTGTTGAGATAGTTATTTTTTATTGAATGAATTATTATTGTTTGATTATAAAATTAAAATATCAAAATTGTATATGTTTAATTGTATAAATATCTGTAATAAATAACACAATTGATTATAGGTAAATTTTCAATTTATCTTATAAGAATATATATTTTATTTATGTGTTTATTGATGGTCTTTTCTTTTCTTTAAACTAATAAAAATAAATAAATTTTCATTTTCATAAATTATGAGAGGTAATATTAGGAAATATATTTAATATTTTGTTCGTAATTAAAGATATTTAAAATAATTTAATAAAATAAGACTAAAATTAGTGTATCACCATTAAATTAAACTCAATATTTACTAAATTTTAGTTTAAGAATTACTATTAAATCAGCTACTTTACTATACGATGTTTTATAACTTTTCTAAAGTTATTATTTTTTTAATAAATTGTATTTTACATGTTACAACATTAATCAAAATAATAATGAAAATCAATAAAGTGTTAAAATTTTTAATTTATCACAAATCTATCCAATAAGATAAATCCTCGCGTTAATCTTGCTGACATTAGACCCATCCACATGACATACTCATCAGCCACATATACTCATTACAACAATATTGCCAGACGTCGAAAGTTTCGTAAGCGCTCTTCACATTGAGATCGTCCTCGGCGTCCACAATCTTGAGCTCCAATTAGAATGCACCTTTCAAGTTGTCGATGGAGCCTGCGATTGTACAGTTACCTCCAAAGCCACCTTGTGTGGAAATTAGTATTGCGGTACTGGATTATGTTTTACAATCAATAGATTTGTTATAGTTTAATAAAATCATTATTTAAAAACATTTTGAATATATATGATAAAGTTTATAAGATAAATACATATTACATATGCAATTATGATGAGATCATAATTATAAGATTCGTATTTATGTCATTCTTCTATTACGGTTGAACAATAATAGAACATAAAAAGATTACCACATATATATTTTTCTATCAAGATACTTAAATAAACGTGCAATTGTTTATTAGAGAAAAAATTTACTGATCTGACCCAATATAAGAATTTTATTTGAAACATTACTTGTTTATCTATAAAAATTCCCACTGTAAAAATTGTATAAATGATCTTTTAACTTGGGATTACTAATGTATCTCATATAAGAATTGTTATATTTTAATACTACTTATTATGTATTTTAGTCAATGGTAGTTTCGTTAGTAGTCATTGGATATAGCATGAACTATATGAAGATAATTGAGTGATTAATATAAGATTTATCAGTTTAAAGTAATTAGGAATGATGATTTGTTGTCCTTGATTTGTACTATTTAAGAAAAATTTTGACCAATATGACATGACACTTTGAAAATAAATTTCAAATGTTATTAATTGAATCAATTTTTAACGATAGAGAACTAATATTATTAAACTCAAACAGACTAGACATTAATTTCATGCTCTAAATCGAATATTATATGATAAAAAGATCTAATTGTACAGAAAAATTATATATGAAAAAGTTAAAATCACTTTGATATTTCTAAATATTTAAGTGGTTATAATGTATTGTTAGATACTAATCTAGATCTATTGTTATAAATTATGTACTTAGAGACTTACAAATAAACTAAAGGAATTTAATTTATCTAATTCTAAATATGATTTGAGGTTATAATTTATAACAATTACTAACATGTTTAAGAATATGATGAATAACTCACAAAAATATGATATATTTAATAAATAGGAATCAATATCACATATTATATTTTATTTGTACATAATTGGTATTTAATTAGAATTAATTGTAATTTTAATCAAAATTTAATTGAAAATAAAATTTTATTTTATTTAAATTAAATTAATAAATATCAAAAATATTATAAATAGGCTTAGACTTTAAGAGAGTTAACACTTATTACCTAACCCTCTCTATAATAGATGCATATTTCTCTTAACTCGTTCTATGAATACCGTTCGAGACTATACAAGTGTGCGACTAACCAATTTAAGAAACGATGAGAGAGACATCAAAAAAGGATCAAACTTCACAACAAATTATGAGCCAAAATTTATTTTTCATAAATTATGGTATGTAATTTTATGAAATAAAGGTTGAAATATATTTAATATTTTATTTGTAATTAAAAGATATTTAAAATAATTTAACTTATAAAATAAAACTAAAAATAAAGTTTAACCATTAAATTAAACTCAATATTTACTAAATTTTAGTTTAAGAATTACCATTTAATCAGTATTTTACTATGGATGTCCTGTAATTTTTGTAAAGTTATTATTTTGAGTAAGAGTGTGGTTTGTTCACCTGGGAGAATGGTAATAAAAATTATAATGAATATAGTGATAAATGGAAAAAAATATAAATTCCATTTCGCATTATATTAGGAGGGATGAAGTATTACTTCGAGTGGAATATAAAAACAATATTCATCCAATCATAATAATATTATATCAATCATCTTTTTTCATTCTTTATTCCTTCCTTTCTTCTCATACTAACTAATCAAGTCCCCCTAAATTATATTTTAAATGTTATAATACTAATCAAGATGATAATAAAAATCAGTGAAGTGTTAAAAATTTTAATTTATCACAAATCTACCAAAAAAGACAAATCCTCACATTAATCTTGGTGACATTAGAGCTATCCGAATAACATACTCATCAGCCACGTATACTCTATTACAGCAATATTGCAAGTCTCCGAAAGTTTCATAATCTCTTTTACACGTCACATTAAGATCGTCTTCAGCGTCCACCACCTCGAGCTCCAGTTGGGACGCACCTTTCAAGTTGACAATGCAACCTGCGACTGTGCAATCCCATCCAAAGCGACCTTTTATGGAGATTAGCATTAGGATATAGTATTTTTGCTTTATACCTTACAACTAATTGCCTGGTCATAGATTAGTAACATAATTATTTAAAAATATTCTTTATCTTACATATATTTAAACATATATGATAAAATCTATATGATAAATATATATTATAAATAAAATTATGAAGAGATTATAGTTATAAGGTTTATATTGCATTTATATATTATCTTTAAATTGGTTCTAATCAATTAGACATAAATAAAACATAAAAATATTATCACGTTTATGTTTTTCTTTATAGAGGAAATAATCGATCTTATAGAATAAAATATAGAGATACTTAAATAAACGTGCTTGTTAGAGAACAAGTTCACCGATGTGGCTCAATATGAGAATTTCATTTAAAATATTACTTGTATATCTATGAAAATTCTCATTATAAAGATTACATAAATGATCATTTGATTTGAAATTACTAATGTATCTTATATAAGAATTATTATGTTTTGATATTATTTACAACATATTTTAGTCATGAGTAGTTTTGTCAGTAGTCATTGGGCATAACATGAATTGTATGAAGATAAATGAATGATCAATATAATGTTCATTATTTTAAAGTAATTAGGAATAATGCTTTGTTGTTCTTGATTTGTAATATTTAAGAAAATTTTTGATCAATGTGAAATGACACTTTAAATAATTTTTAAATGATATTAATTGAATCAATTCCTAATGATAGAGAACTAACATTATTGGACTCAAATAGGTTACACATTAGTTCCCTGCTCTATAGAAATATTATACGATAAAAGTATTTAATTATACAAGAAATTATACACGAAAAGTCAAAAACACTTTGATATTTTTAAATATTTAGGTAGTTATTGTTGTGCGGAAACGCTAATCAATTTGGAGTGAAAAATAAACAACAACAAGAACACCAAGATTTTTATACTGGTTCGGCAATGCCTACGTCCAGTTTGGAGACGACTGAGTATTTCACTATAATCAATGAGAACATACA
>JANZXP010021712.1:0-13327 GCA_027576715.1 Erythroxylum flavicans
TTATAGGTTTTATGAACGCGCGGCCGCCGACAGTTACCGACGGACAACACCATTCCGTCGGTAAGAGAGCAGGAATCACCGACAGTTACCGACAGAAACAATCTACCGTCGGTAAAAGAGCGCCATTTACATTCCGAAGAAACTCAAATAGCGACGGCCAACTCATTCCGTCGGCGAAATAGGTTTTGCTGCCGACAATTACCGACAGTGAAGAGTTTAACCTTCCGTCGGCAAATAAGGTTTGCTGCAAATAAGTTCCGACGGTAAGGTAGAATTTCGTCGGTATACGCTTCCATATTTCCGACGGTGAGCGAA
Organism: Erythroxylum flavicans; assembly: GCA_027576715.1. Lineage (NCBI taxonomy): Eukaryota > Viridiplantae > Streptophyta > Magnoliopsida > Malpighiales > Erythroxylaceae > Erythroxylum > Erythroxylum flavicans. The sequence continues at coordinate 316 of JANZXP010021712.1, forward strand.
CAGATTTACCGTCGGTATATTAATCGATCATATACCGACGGACCTCATTATCGTCCGTAAATTGAAGATACTTACCAACGGACAGATATACCATCGGTAAATGGCGAAGCAATTAAATTGCGGGAACGATTCCTGCATTTTTTCCCGTCGCCAAGACATTTTCCGTCGCTATTTTCTGTCGGAGATTTTGGGCTGAATTTTTTCCTACAATAGTACCGACGGATTGATTGTCCGTCGGGAAAACTTTCTGCTCTCCGACGGCTTGTTGACATTCCATTGGTAAACCGCGATGGAAGTTTTGTCGTCGGTAATATTCCGACGCTAATTCGCAATTTTCTTGTAGTGATATGAGCTAAGTATGGACAGCCATATACTATAAACATCAAACAACATCAAGCTCATTCATAACATTCAATAAAGTGAGGTACTACATAGTTTGGCCAATAAGAACCTTAATAAATACTTATAAATTCATCAAAATCTCATCCAACATGTTCATAACATATCCATACATCCTTCTCAATCAAAAAAATACAACAAAGAAGAAAGAAAAGAGAAGAAGTAAGGCTTATATTAGTAAGAGAAAGCTGGAATTCTACGGTGGCAGCTTTGTGTCTCCTTGAAATCCTTTGATTCTACCTTGAATTCTCTTGGTTTTTCTCCAAAAAATGTGTTCTTATCTCTACCTTGGGTGTCTTGCACGACCTCCCCCTTTTCAAGGGTTTAAATTTGAGTTTTTATACTCCATTTAACGCTTAAAATGACGTAGGAAGGAGGAAGTTGCCAGCTCGAATTTTCCAGAAACCTCTGTTTTCTGTCTTGACTTCAATCCTTGATTCCATGGAACGATCGCAACTCTCCCAAATCCAAAATTCTCTTTTCTTTTCTGATTTTTAAAAAGCCACATTTTGATTTTTCTACCAAATTAAATATTCTTGGATTATTTTCGGGCATGGAAATATTTTTATAAATAGGGGGAAATTATTTTTACCCTTCCTATGAATTTAAATTATTTGAAATTCATTATTAGCTATTTGTATTAAATCATTGTTATCTATTAAATTGTGGATTAAATGTTTTTCTGAAATTTTTGTTCTTGATTGATTTATTCTATTGTCTATGCTTATTTTACGATCCCACCACGCATTTTTCCCGGGGTCAACACTTATTGAATTTTCTTATGATTTACCTCTAATTTTTGTTCGGAGGTAAGTTAAATGAGTTATTTGTTTTAAGTTTGACCTGGTGGGGAATTTCTCCCTCGTGGGACACGCGCCTAGATGTCACGTAGGACGTCGGGCCCGTGACCCGCCCAGGGAGAGGTTTCAGCATCTGTGGTAAAAGCCTATGACTCAATTTGTATGATAGAGCTCGATATCCATAACGGATACGGGACAATGAAAAAGGTACTCAGTCACAACAACGTAATAAATAAATTTGAGTCTCATAAATATTGCATACACATATGATAAGAATAACTTGAGCAATTGCAATGTTTTGAGAACTTGTATTGTATGAAATGTGTGAATGCTTATTGATGAATATATCTTCCATGATTATAATGAAATGATTAAATATATGGATTTTGAAATGGGACAATTATGTACAAAGTGTTTTGTGATATTACATGATGAAAATTGAAATGATGTGAATTATATGATGACATAAATTGTGTGCTGCATGATAAGAGTGAACCATCAAGGATGGTTAGTCAACTGAGTTCGTAAAACTCAACCAAATTATATTGTTGACATTTTCAGGTTTGAGAGAGAGATGACTTAGATTCTAAGACTACTTAGAAGAAATTTTGTACAACTTTTGGATAGAGAACATAGCTCAAAGGTCGGTCAACTGGGATTGAAGGATTTGTTTTAATTTTTATTTAATCCTCATGTATGTAGCATATTTTGTATACAGAGTTGTGACTCTGATGGACTGATATTATATAAACATAAATGATGGATATCATGCTACATTGTACATTATGGTTTGTGAAATGATATATGGTGATTTTGGATTTAGAAATTGTGTTAATTGTGATTTTAATTATGATGCCATACGATATATTGAAAGTGAGACAGTCAGCGTGCCATTTCTGTCGGGTATGTGCACATTTGTCCGAAGGGTGTACGTGTACAAATCAGATTGAATTGGGGTGTTACATTTACAATCAACCATATTAAATATTTGCATCACTCGCTTAATGTATGATATTTGCGAGAGGCCTAATGAGTGTTATGACCTATCTTGGTGAATCTGAATACCTAGAAAAAAAAGATGTTTCTCTAAGGTCCTTCATGTCAAAATGTTTAGCCAAAAGTTGCTTAACCTCATGCAACATGGTCAAGTCATTTGATACTAGCAAGATATCATCCACATATAAAAATAGAAAGATAACTTTGCTCCCTTGACCTTATAATACAAACATCTTTCAACTTTATTTTCCACAAAGCCAGAAGAGGTAACAACCTCAACAAAAGGTACCACTGTTTAGAAGCTTATTTCAAACTATATATTGATTTTCTCATTTTACAAACCTTATCAGCATTTTTTTGATCCTAAAATCCTTCAAGTTGTTCTATATAGACCACTTCACAAAGGTCTCCATTTAAGAAAGCAATTTTAACATTCATCTGATGTAGTCCATATCATAATGAGCTACTATTGTCATAATCTCTTTGAATGCATCCTTAGAAGATATAGGAGAAAAGGTAATATTAAAGTCAATCCGTTCTTTTTAAGTGAATTCTCTGGCAACCAACCAAGCTTTAAACTGCTTAACTTTACCCTGAGAGCAATTTTTGATCTTCAAAAACCATTTGTAACTGATAGGTTTGCAATTCTGAAGTCAGTCAATAAGCTCTCATACCTTATTATGCTTTATAAATTACATATCATCTTTTATTTGCAACTGATAGGTTTGCAATTCTGAAGTAAATCAATAAGCTCTCATATCTTATTATGCTTCATAAATTACATATCATCTTTCATTGCATTCCAGCACAAATCTACATGGGGCTTAGAAACAACTTCTGAAAAAGTAGGTAGATTGACAACATGTCCAATATTATAGTCTTCTTCACCTAAATAGACAATATAATCAAATGAGATAGTAGGTCTTCTCACTCTAGTGGATCTTCTTAAATGAACTAGTTCTTGTGCCTTGGGAACCTCAGTTTGTACAAGCATGGGTTCCTATTCCCATACTGGCATGGTACCAAAACCTTTATCCATTAGTTCTGGTTGTATGAGTGATGGATATGAAATAACTTTGGTATCCATCCTACTATCATCTGAAGGGTGAGGAGGACCACTCTACTACTTCAGACTTTTCTTTAAGTAAGAACACATAACCATAATGGGAATAGTCATCAATGAATGTCAAAAAATATCTAGAATTACATAATGTAACTATATAAGGTTCACAAATATTTATATGTATAAGATATAATAAACTAAAAGCACGAGTTAACCACTTTTTCTTTATTTTGGTCAATTTATCCCTATAACAGTCAACACATGTTTTCAGATCATCAAAATTTAAAGTTGAAAAATGTTTTCCTTAATCAATCTCTCAAATCTATCTTTGGAAATGTGACTTAACCTTTTATGCCACAACATGTATGACTTATCCTCTATTAAAGATCTTTTTCTAGTAACCTGTTCAGCAATATTTGAAGAATTATACATCTCATGAGGTGCAAGACACATTCTATACAACCTATATGACAATAAGGCATTACCAATATGTTTTGCATTAAAAGATAATTGTACAACAAAAGCACCAATGACAAAACTATAACCTTCTTTGCCCAAAATCGATATAGAGATCACGTTCTGCCTAAAAGACAGTATATAAAATATGTCATGTAAAACAAGTACAAACCCTGTATTAAGGTTCAAACATACATTCCCTATAAACATTACATTAACTTCTTCATTATTCCCAACCATCAATTTTTCCTCCTCTTTATTTGGCTTTCTCCTGCGTATGAACCCCTGCATTGTGGAGGCAACATGATTAGAGGCTCTACTAAAGGAAACATGATTAGAGGCTCCATTAAAGGCCATATGATTAAAGGCTCCACTTTCTAGTCATTAAGAACTTCAAGTGGTTATAGAAAAATTATATTCATGGATCATACAAGTCAAGGAGTTATCTGATAGTTCCTGTTTTTCTTTCCAGGACTTATATTTTTGACAAATCATACTTTTTGTGTCCCTTCTTCTTACAGAAGAAGCATCTCATACTTTTAACATCTACAGGACTTTTAGCAATACTGATTAATTGATATTCACATAAAGAGAGAATTTAGATTTCTTACCTTTAAACTTCTGGGGCTTTACTTTTCTTTTCCTTTAGTTGCAAGCAGGGTTGTATGCGTAATAGTTTCTCTTCTTCAGCAACACAACGAGCAATCAAAGCATTGATATCCTAAGCCTCATTATGGGAATTGTATATTAAAACTAGACTAACAAACTTTTAAGGAAGTGTACTCAGAGCTTAGTGTACAATGCAGGCATCAGGAATGATGATGTTCAAAGCCTTCAACTTTCTCTGGAGGTGGACCATCATGATAATGTACTCCCTCACTCCCCCTCATCTCTACATTGAAAGACACCCTTAATCTTTAGGAGACATTGTTCAAGAAATTCTTTGCTATATTTGTTTATGGTAGTCCACTTAGTAGATGATCTAAGATTGATCTCTTGATGGTCAAATAGCACATCCTGTTTGACCTTTCCTAAGCTGCAAATGTTGCTTTATCATTATTTGAGCTGTAAGATGTAGGTGTAGGTGGCTTATCTCTAAACATGACCATGTTAATGTCTGCCATCTCCAAAGCGAACTCCACATCTTGTTTCCATTTCTTGAAGTTGAAACCAGTTAAGGTTTTAATCATGATACTGTTATTATTTACAAAAAAAGGTGACTGCAAAATTGACAATATAATGATCAACGCAAATGTACGATAATAGTGATACTCAAAGCTATAAATAATATCTATACTGAGAATCTCATCACCACATATCATGAAAAACTTGTGAGCTGAATATATAATATATGTAGATAAAATCTCCACAAAAAAATGATCAGAGGACACACCATTTACTATTATGACACTACCACCTATGACTGAATGGATCACTCAAGTAATAGCTTCCTCCATCTAATGCCTTTATGCTCATTTTGAAATCTCATATAAGGCCAACACCTGTAGGTAGAATATTCAAACACAAGACCAAACATGCAAGTAGAATAATTCAAATATTAACTTGAAAGGCCACAGTGGTGACTACATTCTAATTAGTACTCAAACATAAGAGATACATCTTTATGTTATCCTTACATTCTGTATGGGCATATAATATATGATAATATACCTTTAATAAATGCAGATCCTTATGCACATTCTCATTATTACATACTAGTTTTGAAACATCGTCAATTAACTTATTTGAGACTTTGTTATAAGAAAAATATCAATCGGAGTGACAATTATGCAATACTGAACAATAAATGCACCACATGAGATACCAAAACCACATGTACCTCTTTCATTTTAAGTCCGAAGCATGAAATTTCACTCAAAATGGCTTTAATAACCTTTATTTGATTTTTTTGAAGTTAAACCGTATTTATTACCAATGTAATAAATCTAGAAAAATTAAAAACTCACTTTATAAATTCACGATACCTTGAAACATACCCAAAATAACTCGAGGGACAATTTAGTGAATTCTGAAATTTTGGGTTTTTTTTAACTGTAGCTAACGTCAACAAGTATTATAGTGTTGGCGTCAGTATCACATTATTAATGACATCAGAGGTGCGTTTAGATGGATGGCGCGTGCAACTTGATGCACCTCTAGATGCATCAGGCATGTTTTGTACACGTCACACTCGTACCGACATGTCCACTGCCTTTATGGTGCATGTAATGCACGCGCTTCATACACAAACGTGTGTGGGAGCTGTTTGAACATACGCCTTAACGGTTACTCTCTTCTCTCTCTGTAGTTGTTGAAAAATGGTAATTTTTAGCAACTTTCATGTAGTTTTTCTAACCCCCTGAAGCTCGTTTTCAACCCTTTTTTCAATAACAAACACATTCAACATGAATTCAAGCAACCATATGCAATTAAAAATGTAAAAACTTATTGGTTTATGCAAGATCTTTATGGAGAAAATATGAAAATCTCCTTTTTCATTCACACAATCATGTAATTGCTCTGATATCACGTGTAATGCGTAACATGAGCCTTAGTTACGCTCTCAAGATCAAACATGAAAGTGAATAAATGAAGAAAACAAGAGAAATACTGTTTTGCTTTTCATAACTTCAAACAAAATTTTCAATGTTGAAACCTTTGTGTTTTCATGATGAACTTTATGAAAGTTGATCAAATGGATGCCGTTAACTTTTTTTGCAACTTTCTTAATGTGTGAACCCTTAAGGCATTAGAAAATCCTAACGTTCACAACTTACTTAAGCAGAAACAGGATACCTTAACCCTATATATATAAGAATCATATCAGGCCTCCCTATCACAAGCTTAATGCATGTCCAGCCCACACTAACTAGAGTCCATTTTCTTCTCTATAATTCAAGCCATTAACCCAGATCTTTTATTATGTTACTTTATTATCTTTAACTAGATGAAATTTGATTTACTTAACTGTATATTTATTAAAATCATAAAATCATAATTAATTGTTGTCCATCCTTAGGAAAATTACTAACATGTTGAAAAAAGGCAAAGTAATTACAAATGAGGCTCACCTGTGTTACAATCTTGTCTATCTCCAGTAATCCAACAACATATAGAGATTTGGTAGATTATTCACTAAAACCAGTAAATAATTAATTCATAAGCAGTGACTAGATAATTGTTGTTAGCATCTTTTAAACTTTGTTATTGGAGGGCATGGGTAGAAGGCCATTAAAGAAATGACCAAAATAACCACGAGGCTAATGTACCAACTTTGGGATGATATCTTAAATGATGACCACTCCTTCCAAGATTCCATCATTGTTTGCAACATATACTTTGTGACTTGGTTTGTTATGTCCTTTAAATCAAAACAGAGCACTCTCATTCATTTGGCATGCACCAAAAGTTATGGACACGCAGATATGTGGGTTCGGATTGATCCATATGTTTTTACTTAACATAAGGCATTGACCTTTTTTTAGTTTATGGATTTAGGTACATAGGCTACCGCTACTAGTTTGGGGTAAGAAGAGGAAGAAGGAGAATGAGGGGTTTATTTCCTTAAATCTCTAAATTAATTATGGGGTGTTTGGTTGACTAGAATCAGCATTCCATTCCTTTCCTGATCTATTCTTTATAATAGGTTATTTCGTTGTTTGGTTGAAGAAAACATACAAAATATACAATTCAAGGGTTAAGTAAACCCATCCTCCCTCATGTTTATCTCTTCCAAATGGGTTAGAAATAAAAACTGAGGACTCGTTAGACAAAAATGTCCTTAAAGAATCTACATAATTACTTAGTTATAAAAATATAATGATAATGATGATGATAATGATGATGATAATGATGATGATGATGATGATAAATTAATAACAACAACAACAACAACAACAACAAGAATAATAATAATAATAATAATAAGGGACTAATTGATATTTTGGTCTTTTTGTTAATTATTCCTTTGTAATTCTAAATTTATATTTTCAAAACAAACATTGACACTGCATCATCATTAGAAATTCTTAAGAATAAATCAAACGAAATAATACATATTCTATTCTATTCTTTGTCTATTCTATTTTTAAAGAATTATTATTTTATTTCTTATATACAAACGCTATGTTAGAGTTAACGTTTTAAGATTTCTTCAAAAATAAAGTTTTAAGAACTCATATGCAATATTGATGTGGCTCACATGGACTCCTTAAAATTAAAAAAAAACATTTATATTATTATAATTGATAGAACCTTTAACTTTTTTGTTAATTAGAAGATTATTTTAAACGTTGTTTAAGTACTAATTTTTTTTACATATCCAAATATTAATTAACTTTATTTAACTGAAACATTAAGGGACAAAATGTATGTTCAGCTTTTTTTAAGCGAAGAGATGAGAAGAGCAACAATTAAACTCATTCATTTAATTTGCTCTTAAGGACATTAAGTACACGATTTCTAATGCATTACACTATTACTAATGATCTTCGTCATAAACATTCATGACATCAGAAATGCTTAACTCCCATAAAATACATAAAATGAATCATTTATTTATTTGTCGTAAAGAGCTCCCTTATATTTATTATATCCTAAAGACACTAACAAAAAGTTATATTATCTTTTCACTATATTTTTAGATACTTAAAAATGGTGCAAATGATTCATATAAGTGAGGCAATTATTCTATTGAAATGAGGTACTTACTTGAAATTTAAAAGTATAGTCTCTTCCTAATACATATTTAGACTTTTAAAAATGACGTAACTAATTTAAATAAGTGGGATAATTTTATCTTTAAGATAAAACAATTACTTTAATAAAGTGGAACAATTTATATAAAAAAAATATAAGCATATTATTAGATGCCAAGAGCGATGTGATTAATTTAGGAGGATGATGCAGTTGTGTGCAAACTCAAATATAGAAAAAAGAGGTTGAGTTAAGAATATTGTTGATTCTTGGAATTAATAAATTATATTAAATAAAGAAAAGGATTATGAACCACAAATAAATAGCTCAATGACTCTCTTGAGTCTTGACTTGAATTTTAATTTCAAATAGAAGTTTCATAATACTCATTTAAATGTACGGCGCGGCAACGAGTAATGATTTCAATATTAGTAAAAAGTACATTAAGATTTTTAAATTTTTTAAGTTTGATCCAACGTTTTTTAATATTAAAATAAGTCTATACGTTATGAAAATAACTCTAGTTGACCTCTAAATAAACAAAGCTACTTACTCTAATTATAATTTCATTAACCTAAGCCTGCGTAACATTTCTTCTGTTATAAGGTCTTGATCTGCTACTAATATGACAGTTCCCAACCCATTTAAAAATGTATAAAGAAAATTCCACTTGAATGTTGGATAGATTTCGGAGGGTCAGTTAAATTCTCAGATTAGAAAATGTCAAGTAGATTTAAATTAATAAAATTTTGAGTGGAGTTATTGATTCTATCTATTTGAGGATTAATTATAATAATTTCTATAATGTTAGAGGTTTATTTAGATATTATAAATGTTAGAGTCAAACTTAAATTTTAATAAAAATTTTAAAGATAAAAATGTAACTTCTACATATAAAGTAACTTATTTATAGGTCAAAATTCAAATTTTACATGAGCCTTTGCAGAAAATATAAAAAAACTTCCAAATTTTATTAAAACTAATTATTTATTATTATAAAAATAAAGTATTAATTTCACAAGACAATATTTTTTTTCATATTTTGAATTAGTTTTAGATTCTCTTGATTTAATAATTAATCTATTTCTGAATATTTCATTGATAGTTAATATATAATTCTATTAACATATTCGATTCATATATTATTCAAATTTTACTTTAAACTATTTTATTAATAAAAATTATTTTTATAATCAATAAAAATTAAGTTAAATTATTGAGGAATTTAAATAAACAAAAAAGTAAAAAATAACTCTTAAGTAAATGTAACCAAAAGGCTATGTCTAGATATTATCAATATCTCTCCGTAGAGCATTAAATCATAAAGCAAAGAGCTAGGCAAAAGTGATTAATCGAAGGAGATAAAATACAACTTACTTTCATGAGAAGATCATTTCAAGAAGAGCCTCTAATAGAATCATTTCCCTATATACAAATGGTAGATTGCGGATATTAGAACAGATATAAATAAAAAAAAGAGTGGAAAATTTCTTCATCAAAACGTTAGGCACCCCCTCTAAAGCAATTTCCATAAAACAATTTATAAAGGATGTACTACAAGACCAACTTATAGAGAAGGAAAGCAATATCCTAGCCAAACCAATCTCTAAGGAGGAGGTACAGATAGCTTTGAAGGGCTGAAACTTGACAAAGCTCTTAGGCTAGATGGTATGAATGTTTTCTTAATCAGAAAACTTGGAGAATGATAGGGAAGATGGTGTATAAGGCTGTAAAGGAATTTTTCAAAAATGGAAAATTACTGACTGAGTTCAACAGAACCTATTATGTCTAATACTCAAAAGGGAAAATGGGAAAAAAAATCAGTGATTTTTGCCTAATAGCGTGTTGTAATTCTATCTATAAAATCATAGCAAAGGTCCTCTCAATAAGAAAAAAAAGAATACTTGCTAAGCACATAGGAATGCAGCAGGGTACATTCATAATTAGAAGGCTTATTGGAGATAATATCTTGTTAGTTCAAGAGTCGTTGAGAAATTATATAAGGAAAAGAGGGAGAAGAAATTGTACAATAAAGATAGATTTCAGAAAAAACCTATGGTTCTTTAGATTGGAATTTCATCTTTAATTACCTGAAAGCCTACAAATTTCCTACAATCTTCATAAGATGGATAGAGCAATGCATAACCAGAGTTTCTTATAATGTGCTAATCAATAGGAAACATCTAACAAGAATACAAAGGCTACAGGTCTGCGACAAAGGGACTCCATGGCTCTATTCCTCTTCTCCATAGCAATGAAGTTTCTTAACAAGCTCTTGGTTAGAGTGATAGAATAGAGTCTCCTCTTTAAATTTCATTTTAAATGCAAGAAATATGGGATCCTAAACCTTAACTTTGCAGATGACTTACTATTGTTCTCTAGGGTTGATCATCATTCCATTACCTTACTCATTATAGCTCTAAGAATATTTACAAAAGTATTTGGGATAGAAGTGGACAATCAAAAGAGTGGAATATATATGTCAGTTAATGCTCTATAGAATGCTCAGTGGATTTCCAATATTACAGGTATAAAGGTTCTATAATTATCATTTAATTATCTTGGTACAACGGTTAACTCTATAAAGCACAAATACTCAGAGTTCAAACCACTAAAGGAGAAGATCAAAAGAATAATTCAAAACTGGAGTACTAACAGGTTATCTATAGAAGATCATTTATAATCGATTGATTTTGTACTGTCTTCAATTAATATATATCGGGCCTTAAATAATCATGGTCATAAAAACCATTAATAAGATCCTAAGAAGATTTTTGTGGAATGGAAATGGGAAAGGCAGAACCAAAACAAGGATCAAATGGAATGATATTTGTAACCCTAGGAAACAAGGGACTAGGCCTTATACCCATCTCAGTAGTCAATCACAAGATGTTAGCAAGAATAGTCTAGAGGCTAATTAGAAAAGAGTACTTCGTATAGGTGAATTGGGTATGGAGTGAATACATAACCAAGGATAACATTTGGAACGTCAAAATTCTAGAAAGGGGATCAACTACTCTTAGAAAGATAATGGATATAAGGGAGATAATTAGACCTCAAATAAGGCATTAAGATGGAGATGGGAAAGAAACAAGCTTCTAGTTTAACAAATGGCTAGAGATAGAAGTCTTATATGACCAACCATAACTCCATGGGTTAAAGCAACATCTCTAGAAAGAGACCACTATTCAGTAGGGCCTCAACAACAAAGAGATCATATAAAGGATAATCCCAGATACATCGGTGAAAACACACTTACACGATATCAATCTATAAGATGATAAACATAGTGCCATGGATGAGAACTCATAATAGTCTTCAGACAAATGAAACTGTAAGAAACCTATTTTAGGGTAGAGTTGGTATGAATTGTTATGGGGAAATAAAACTACTCACACAGGAAAGACTCAACATCTATATAACAATCCCTAATCGGTGTACATTGTGTCAAAAAGATAGTGAATTGATCAACCATATTCTATTCATTTTTCAGTACACAAATAACATATGGACAGAGATCGCAATCAGATGCAGGGCTAATGATCCACTAGATAAATGGGAAGATGTAACAAATTAGAGTATGCAATGTACAAGAGCACCAAAAATTAACGTAGCATGGATACTTGGGGTGGTGGTATCTTACATTGTTAGGGGACTCTTGGAAGAGAGAAACGAGAGAATCTTCTCTGAGAGGGTTACATCTTGCATATCCCTCACGGTGATCATCAGTGACAACATCATAATGCAGATTTGAGCATTTTTAGAAGTCAAAGAACTGGACAGAGAGATGAAGCAGGTGTGAGGATTACCCTGACCATAAATGACCCTCTGGAAAAGCAAAAGACACTTTTTGCAAGATCTATATAAGTTAACGATGAAACAGAAACATGTGGAAGCTTTTGAGCTAAGGGGAGATAAATGGTAGTGTAAAGGGCCTCATCAGTCACCTGTGCACTGCATGTACTTAATTCTATTATCATATTAATAAAATTCATTTATTTTTTTGAAAATTAGACTAATAGATAGTTTTTATGTATAACTAATTAACTCAACTCCCTTGCTCCTTTTACTTGCTCCATGTTAATGGTTTAATCATCCATCTATATGTCCACTTCAAAAGCTAGAGATTTTGAGGTTAAACTTTCTATTTTAACTATATGGATATTAAAAAAACACATAGGAAATTATGGTAAAATGATAAGAGTTACAAGGGATAATAAAATAAAAAATGCTTAACCTTTTAGTATTTATTCAATTTAGTATCTATTCTTTTAAAACTTTTTTAGTGATTAAGCTTTCAAAACTCGTACAACCTATATCAAAACACTGTTTTTGTTATTTATTTTTTGATGTGGCTAATGAAACACAATTTTGGTGGACACTTAGATACTTATGTGAATTTTTAATGGACATTTGGATACTCACGTAGTTTTAGGCTTAACTCTAACCCAACTAATCCAAAATAACTAGTAATTTATTTCTTCCCTATATTTAGCCTCTCTCTTTATAATTCTAACTTCTCTTCACAAACTGTGTAGTTAAGTTATAATTTTTTGTATATCATTCACTTGATTTTCTATAGAAGGTTCAACACAAGAGATCT
>JANZXP010021771.1:0-13322 GCA_027576715.1 Erythroxylum flavicans
GAAGGCCCTATTATTCGGACTGAGCTATCTTATGAAGTAATGTTGTTTGAAGAAATTTCAAAGGCAAAGAGGTCGAATTGAAGGCCCTATTAAACAAACCTTTTTTTGAGTGCTTTATCTTCAAATTGAAGCCTTTTTTGTTGTTTTTTACAGTTTCATTTAGTAAGCTGTAAAAATAGCTTGCATTTTTGTCTTTTGTTTGAGTTTGAGTTTGATTTTCATTTCCTACTTTTTTTCCTTTCTTCCTCGACCTTGACTTGGTTGCTTAATATTATCGGGATTCGATTATTATGTGTTTGTTTCATTTTATCTGTGTTTTCTCTATTTTTTGAATCTAGTTTCGTATTTCATTAGTTCTTCTCTGATAAAACCTCCAAGTTTTGTGAATATTTTCAATTGTGTTTTAGACTAACTCAGAGTGCTCTAGCTCCAACTTCCTCGAAGACAACATGGAACAACCTACCACAACTTGTTCTTCTTACAAGGTAGACGAATCTAGTTATGGTTTCTTTTTCTTTGGTTATTTTCTTTGATCATTCATTTTTATGAGACTAAACTAAGTGGTAATTATGAGCAGGTAATACTGGGTTTGTCTTCGATTGCAAGAAGAAAAATCTTGTCTGATATGGGATATGACTTCATTGTCGTGGTAAAATTTTGTTCTTTTCCTTTTTCTTTTGTTTGTTTAATCATTTAACCATCAAAAATGGTGTTGGAATTTGTAAAATAGTTGATTAGGGTTGTTAATCATTAGACTGCAAATATCGATGAGAAGAATATTCACAAGGAGAAGCCTGAAGAGTTAGTAATGGCTCTTGCTGAGGCTAAGGTAAGATGATTGTTTCCATCAATAGGGTTTCTCAGTATATGTTGTTATTTTTTTATTGCAGCTGACACAATATGTGTTGTTATTTTTTTCTTGTTAAAAGACTACGTGAAGAGGCCTGGGTCAACCCACACCCATGGGTATCCCATGACCCAATAATTCATTACCCTCACTCACGCACACAAAGCCACGTATATATTCCATTTTTTATTTCTTTCCCTTTGTACAAATGACTAGAAGCTTCCACTGTAACAGAATTGCATTGAATGCCAATTCTATTACAGACCTTAGTATACAATAGCTAATAGCTTTTCTTCATTTCTAATATAAAAGTCTTCTCCTGTACAGATTCAAAACATGATGAAAATAACATTTCCTTATTAATGAAAACTTTCTTTTCATGGTATCAGAGCCAAAGGTCTGATCCACCCTACCTTACCTACTAAAAATGTCTAATATAGTTGATAGTGATACCAGCAATCCCAAATCCATACAAAACCCAAATCTAGAAAAATATTCTATGACAAACATTGAAAACCTCGAAGCTGTCCTAGTTACTACCCTCTTTAATGGAAACAACTACCTAACTTGGAGCAAATCAATGATGATAGCTCTATGTGCCAAACACAAGCTTTCCTTCATAAATGGAACATGTATGTAACCAACGGAAGACAGAGCTTTGCTTACTAGATGGAGAAGGACAGACTCCATGGTGAAGTCTTGGATACTCAACTCCATGATCAAGGAACTTGGTGATGCCTTCCTTTCGTTCTCCACAGCCAAGGAAATTTGGGATGAACTAAGAGAGAGATTTGGTGAAGCCAACGGACCACTGCTGTACCAGATAGAAAGAGAAATCAGTCAGTTTAAGCAAGGTAATCTCTCCATTTCTGCATACTATATAAAATTAAACAAACTTTGGGATGATCTAACTAGCCTGAGCCTAACACCCACATGCACTTGTGATGCCGCTAAAGCCATTACTACTAAGGAGAACACACACAGACTAGTGCAATTTCTGATGGGCCTAAAAGAAGATTATGAGCATGTTGTGAATCAAGTCATGTTAATGGAACTTTTGCCCATGGTAAATAGAGCTTTTGCCATGATGTAAACCGTGGAAGACAAAAGACAATAAGTGCTAACAATGACAACAACCTGAATGTAGCAATGATGGTGAGATAATCCAACTCTAATGTCAAGAAAGGGGGCAGAAACAACAACAACAGTGGCAAGAGATCAATCACGAAAAAGGAAGACAAGTATTGTGAGAAATGTGGGAAAACAAGAAATATCGTGGAAACTTGCTTCAAGATCCATTATATGCCTGAATGGTACAAGGAACTGATTGGCTAGAGGAGCAAGGCCAACCTAGCCATGATCAGCAACTCTCCTACAGACATACAACAAGAATCTGGCGAGCACACAGAGAGGAGTGGACAAATTCCACAAGGCCTAGCCAACTTTATACAGCAGCAAATATCTAAAGCAATCAAAGGGAAAGCCACGAGAGAGGTAAAGTTGGGAGAACTTGAAAATTTTGCAGGTAATAGCTCAAATTATACTGATGCTCAAAATGCAAAAAATGAATGCACATGATTAATCGACTCAGGAGCATCATCACACATGGTCACAGTTTTAGATTTCTGTCATAAACATGAAATAATCAACATATACGAGCCTGTTACACTCCCGGATGGCACAAAACAACAAGTAAACCACATATGCAAGAATACTATTGGTGACAAAATTACTCTCGATGAAGTTTTTCACATACCAAAATTTTTCAAGAACTTACTTTCTATCAATAAACTCACAACACAGAATGACATTGCTACAATTTTCATATCTAATGATCTGTTCTTACAGGACCTATAGACTAATAGTGTTATAGCAACTATCAAGGCTAGAAGTGGATTGTATGAGCTAACCACCGACAGCTTACTACCCTCAGGAACTTTGAAAGGTCCTCCCTTAGACTTCTACAGAACTAAGAATGTAGCCCTTAGTGCATGTATTTCTTTTGATGTTTGGCATAACAGATTAGGACATGTTTCCAAGGAGAAAATATGACACATCAATGAAATTGAGTTTTTTAATCATAACTTGTCATACTGTCAAGTCTGTCCAATGACAAAGCAACACAGAAAACCATTTCCCAAGCACAAAATACAAACCACCAAGCCTTTTGAACTCCTACACATGGAATTATAGGGACCATACAGAGTACCCACTCTAGACAGATCACAATTTTTCCTAACTATTGTAGATGATTTCTCTAGAGCCACTTGGACCTTCTTACTTAAACATAAAGATAGAGCACATTTCACCATAACCCAGTTTATCAAAACCATCGAAAGACAATATGATATAAAAATCTTAAAGATCCAAACAAACGATCGCAAACAATTCATAAACCACGAATGCAGGAGGTGTTTTGCAGAAATGGGAATAGTGCACTAGAAAAGTTGTCCTTATACCCCACAACAAAATGGTGTAGTAGAAATAAAGCACAAACACCTACTACAAATAACAAGAGACCTTTTATTTACAACAAGCCTACCTAAACGTCATTGGAGAGAAGCCCTTCTTACCACTACCTACCTCTTAAACAGAATCCCATCAAAACCTTACAATGGAAAACACCTTATGAGAGACTACATAAAAAAAAAACCAACCTATGAACACTTAAAAGTTTTTGGGTGTCTTTGCTTTGCCTTAGTCAAAACTCCTAACAAGACAAAACTGGATCCTAGATCTTTGAGGTGTGTTTTCCTTGGATATATGCCAGACTACAAAGCCTACAGAGTTATAGACCTTAGCACAAACAATGTTTTCAACTCAAGAGACGTAACCTTCCATGAAAGCATTTTCCCTTTTGCCAATACACAGGCTAACCCTGAACAAAGACCAATACCATTGTTCCCTTATAACATGACAAAAGATGATGCAAAGACATTAAGTAACATGTAAGAGACATCAAGCATACAACCCACTGAAGATACACCAAAAATCACAAAAATACTTCCACAACCTGACAACATTGTAAACCAAGACACTACCACAAACAGTTACGTGATAAAAAGCCAAAGAACATGCACAAAACCAAAATACCTTAATGACTATGTCCACCAGGTCTCTGCTCATCATCCCACTTCTGCCCTTGATTCTTCTAATTTAAGGTTCACAGGTCCTACAGGAACAGAAGGAGACAAAGATTCAAACATCCAGATCACACATACACCAAGCTACAAAGAGTTCGTAGGTAATGTGTACACCACCTTTGAACCTTTATCTTATGAGACAGCAAGCAAATCAAAAGAATGGGTGGAGTCCAATGATGCACAACTAACAACCCTAGAAGCAAATCATACCTGGGTTGTGACAAAGCTGCCCAAAGGGAAGCGAGCTATAGCATCAAAGTGGGTGTATAAAGTAAAATACAACCCAGACGGCGCTGTTGACAAACTGAAATCTAAGCTGCTAGCAAAGGGCTTTAACCAAAGGGAAGGAGTGGACTATTCAGAGGTATTCTCCCCTGTGGCCAGAATTGTGACAATAAGGACATTCCTAGCCATAGCTACTATCAGGAAATGATCTATCCTACAGTGTGATATAAATGATGCTTACCTACATGGCCATTTTGAAGAAGAACTCTATATGCTACCTCCATAAGGTTATAAGAAAGCCAAGACAGGAGAAGTTTGCAAGCTAATAAAGTCAATCTATGGACTCAAACAGGCGGGCAGACAATGGCACAAGGAACTGACCACAAAACTAAAAGAATTGGGTTTTGATAAAGCAGAATCAGACCATTGCCTATACACTAAAGGCCAAGGTGACAACGTTATGGCTATTATCATCCACGTGGATGACATTCTCATCACAAGAGCAAAAAAAGAGCATCTAAACGCTATCAAACATGCTTTACATGAAAAGTTCCCAATCAAAGACCTAGGATATGCCAAGTTCTTCCTAGGAGTCGAAATAGCAAGGTTAGACAAAGGGACTATCCTCAATCAAGGTAAATATGTAAGAGACATTCTACAAGAAACAAATATGATGGACTGTAAATCATGCACAACACCCATAGTTCCAGGAAGTAAACTTACCATCGATGAAGGTGAGCCACTCAAAGACTCTAAAATCTACAGAAGGATTGTGGGCAAACTACAATACCTGAGCTTCACAAGACCAAACCTTACCTTCATAACATAACAATTGAGTCAGTTCATGAAAACACCGAGGGAAACACACTGGAAAGCCATAAAACATGTTCTCAAATATCTCAAAGGTACGCAGAACCAATTCCTATTTTATGCATCAAATTCAGACCTACAACTCACCGCTTACTCAGATTCAGACTGGGCAAGCTGCGTGTTTAGTAGGAGATCGTTGATTGGGTTCTGCGTGTTCCTCGAAAAATTGCCCATCTCATGGAAAACGAAGAAACAAACGATTGTTAGTAGATCATTAGCGGAGGAAAAATACAGAAGTTTACCTTCAACCACGTGCAAATTGAAGTGGATCATTTAACTATTAAAGGCTTTTCATGTGGAAAACAGAACACACATACCTCTATTCTGCGACAATCAGGCAGCGATACACATATCGAAGAACCCTATCTTCCATGAGAGGACGAAGCATCTAGAAATAGATCTCCACCTCGTACGCGATGCTGCGAACTCAAGTTCTTAGATCTCAAGCACATACGAACCCAACATCAACTAACCGACTTGTTCACAAAACCCTTCACCACACGCATATTCGAAGATCTAATCTCCAAGTTCAGATCCTTCAGTCTCTCCGAGGCTCTGACTTAAAGGGGGTGTTAAATGACTACATGAAGAGGCCTGGGTCAACCCACACCCATGGGTAGCCCATGACCTAATAATTCATTACACTCACTCACACACACAAAGCCACGTACATATTCCATTTTTTATTTCTTTCCTTCTGTATAAATGACTAGAAGCTTCTACTGTAATAGAATTGCATTGGATGCCAATTCTGTTACATACCTCAGTATACGATAGCCAATAGCTTTTCTTCATTTCTAGTATAAAAGTCTTCTCCTGTACAGATTCAAAATATGATGAAATAAACATTTCCTCATCACATAATCCGATCTTTCAGAATTGACCGTGGATTGAGTCAATCTTTGTTCAGTTCAGCATCCCCTTTGATAAAAAGATGCTCGAAAAGCACATTTTTACGCTTTTATAACGTGCGTTGAGCATGGTGAGCAAACGAAGAAGGTGAAGACCTATGCTTCTTTATAACGGCTTTTCCTTTCCCGTCTCGATCTGTTCCCGGTCCTAGCGATCTGTGGACGTACCCCTTCGCGAGCGAGAACAAATATCAGATAGAGAACGATGATTCTCGTATAGTATAGAAAGAAAGCGCTAGTTGAGTTTCGTCTTTCGAGCGAAGAAAGCTCTTTCGATTGGCCTTGTGTGATGAAGTTATCATGAGTTCCTCGTTTGAGTTAATGCTTTGGAAGTTTAGAATATGACGCTCTAATTGATTCGGTTGAGGTCCACTTCACTGTCCCTTTCTTTTTCTTTCTCATGCCTAAGGCCTAAAAGCTGCCGCTATCTCATAGCCAGCCTTGCGCCCCCTTATCTTAGAAAGCCCTTTCTGGCTGGCTAAAAAGACTTATCGATGCTATTCAAAGCAGCAATTCGCAGGCTTAAAGCGAGAGTTAATGGTTGACTATAGAATCGGATCGGGATGGGTAGTTTATTTTAGCCCACAAAAACCTCCGACCAACAGATACGGAATGGGCATCATCATTTAGAGGTCAGGCTTCATTAGTGCCAGTCCCTGTGGTTGTGTGAGAAAGCCTCACTTCACTTATGACAGTCGAAATGCCATTCTTGATTGAACTTCACCACGAGTGGAGTGATAAGCCAATACAATATGGTGGAACCTGGGAGAGGCAGAAGAGTAATCATCCTCATTTCGAGCTAAAACACTTCCTGGCTCATGCTCCTACTTGCACTTGCATGAGATCAAAGCAGGTGGACATGTCTTGGTTATGGCAGGCCCTGACTTAGGATAGGAATAGTGCGTCGTGCGAAATGGTTATCTTTTCTATTCCAGACGGTCTGTAAGAGAGGGCGGAGGAAGAGAGCCTGTGCGTGAATCCCTTAATCCTGCACCTGCAGCTGGCCCCTTAAGAGATCACAATTTCATCAATAGGGAGTGGGAGTTGAAGCCTTGCTCTCTCAAATCATAGAGAAGGAGTGGAAGGTGGTCCGGTATATAGAATGATTATTGCTTAGGAATCTCTAACACATGTGGGTTGCTCCTCCATAGCAAGAAAGAATGAGATCCTTACCTTGGGATTCAGGGCTTTTTGAAATAAGACTGACTCCTTATGGCTTACATAAGCTCGTGCAAATAAGATTTATGGAAGAGAAGAGGAAATATCATCCGAGTCCGCGACGGCAGATGAGAAAGACTTTCTTCCTTACTCCCCGTTCTCTTTTGCTCCTATCCCGCGAACACCAAGAAAAAAATGGAATTCAAAAAGAAAGTCAAATCTGGACCTGCTACCAAGACTAAATGCGAAAGTCAAGGAAGACCAGAAGCTACGATATCCGATCCAGCAACGGAAACCGATGGCGTGAGAAATCCATTTTCTCGCCTACAGCAGACATTTAAGTGGCAGCGGGAGCTTCAATGCAATGGTAGCGGGCTATCTTTCCTTTCCTAGCCAGGGTGGGTTCCCCTCCTCGTAAGTCTGCCAGGCAAGGCAAGATCAAAAAGAGTTGTCGGATGCGGATAAAATGTTTGAATTTCGTACTCCTCCTTGTCATTCGATTCGATAGCAGGATCTTCCACAACAGGATATAAAAAAAAAAGCAACTGGCAGTTTTTAAGCTGTCCGTTGTGGTCTTGCGCTGTTACCCGGGGTGGGTCCCTTTTGGCAGCCTCTGGAAAAGGAATTGATATAACTAGCTTTCATCAACTTCAAAACTCAGATTAACCTGGCAACCCGTTCTTTTAGAATCATGTTATGAAAGCCCGAAGACGATGACTTCAAAGCAAAGCTTCGTCCCTGTTCTCCCGAAAGTCTGATGGGTTCTTAGTAACAATAAACCAATATATAAAGTAAGTAAAGGGCGTGTTTGGCATTTTGAAAAGACGGGACTTAGGCAAATCAAAAGATGAGACTCTGTTGGCTAACCAATAATCACAGGAATTGTCCCTTTCGTCGAGAATAGATAATCAGAAGCTTAAGCTTCAAGATAAGCTAAGGGTCAGGTCAGCCTATCAAAAAGTCAGCGCGTATGTTGCCAGTCTTTGACTTACTTTGTGGGCTAGCTTTACTCTCTAAAAGGCAGAGTGGAGTGCCCCATTTTGGTGCTACCGGCCCACATCTGGACAGGAAATGAGCTAGATGTCGTCGAGATGGAAAAATTCGGGCCCCGGCTTGTGCCAAAAGTCAGTTCTCTTGTTTTTCTTTGGCGGCCTGTCCCTAAGGAGTGGTTTCTAGACGCAGTAGTTGTAAAAGTCTCTCACACAGTATCAATGAGGAGAAGTCTTTCCTACTGGAATCTTCCCTACCACTGTAAAGTTCATCAAAGGATACCCGTTCTACAGCATTGGGAATGCTTACGAACGAATAATCAGTCTTGACTGATTTTCCCAATGGAAGTTCCTCATTCTTTGACTTGAAAAAGGGGCTTGGGGTTGAAGAATGGGATGTACGACTTGGCTTTGAAAAAAGAGCTTTTCTTCCCGAAGAGTCAGAGCTCCTTCTAGCACTTGCAGCGGCTAATGGCATCTGATCTGAGGAAGTTGGTTGAGTAGGAGCGGCTGTTGGAAGCCTATCTTGGCATGAGCACTAGCAGCGACTCTTGCTAAGACCGGCTTTTTTCCTCCGACTAGCAGGGTATGGGATCTTTTCAGGGCGGATTCAAAACGAACTTCCTCAAATGCGGCTTTGGCTGAAGCCATCTCATTCCTTCTTTTTTCTCTTTTGATTGGTAAGTAGCCCTTTTCGGGTTAGTTGAAAGACCAAGAATGGCCTCTTTGAAAGAAGACGACAGACATGCTGGGAAGGAAAAGGAAAGAGATGTCGCCTAAGTAGGTACAACAAAAGGTACTAGTATGGGCGCAATATGCGATTTGAAGCTCTTCTTTGGCAGGTTTCATGATTTGCTAATCCGATCTTGTAAGTTGGCTTCTCTTAGGCCAACGACTGAGACGATGGCTTGAAAGCCGGGTAGAAATCAGACCAATCGAAAACCTTGGAAGCAACAAATCGCGGGGCGTAAGCTGTTGAATAAGCTGTGGGTCTTGAGGCAGATGTGGCATCTTCTGAACCACCGTAGTTAGGGGGAAAAAGCTCATCTTTTTTCAATGCAACCAGAGGGCTCTTAGTACGCTAACGCTACTACCAGCCCAGTAAGAGGATGTGTTTTTTGGTTTATGTCGTCCAAAGAAAGGGCTTCCCTATCAGCACAAAGAATCAATTCAATAAGAGAGGATCGAAAAGACACTCGACTGGTTGGAGAGGAAGAGGAGATTACTGCGGGTCAGCCGGTAAAGAGTCGCAAGGAAAGAAAAAGAGCTGCTGTAGCTTTGCTTTAGCACGCACCCTTTCTCCTAATGAGGAAGGTGACCCTTTCCGATTCATGTCTGGCTCTTCCTGTATCACAGTATACCGGCTACTTTGTCCTGGTACGCAGTCCCAGATATTGAATAGCCTGGAATAGCTTTTTTCAACTGTACCTGTGCTTTTCAGTCTTCAATTCAATAAGCCAGGAAGGAAGTGCGCATTCAGCTGTGCCTCTCAGTCAGCTTGGCTTGTGCTTGCGGATCTCTTACAACTAGCGATTCACGCATCTCGAAAAACCGTGCCTGAGATAGAATAGTCTTTCGACTTTCTATTTAGTTAGATTGTAGTAGTCTTGGTCCCTCCCTTTTCTTTTAGTAGTGGCTAGCAGTGGTAGACAATCTCTCTCTTCCCGTGGAGGCATTGCCATCTTCATCCCGGAAAGCCCCCAGCAGCTAGACTATGCGAACTTCCCAATCTTACGAAGAAAAAAAAAAAAGGAAAGAAGGTAAAGCTACTTCGTTCCTTCACCGCCCATCTGGACTAGCCGCGCTTAAAAGAAAAGCAAAGCCATAGCAGGATCGGGAAAACAGTATCAATGTTATCATGAAAATCAAGTTTTTTATTTTTGAGATTATTATTATTTATATTATTTCCTTCGCTTGCACATACTTCTTGGGGATTCCACTCGTCGCCTTTTGTGACGGGGATGAACAAACCTGTTCGAACGGAGAAATCGACACTGGCATCGGCGCACAGGAATCCGTTGGGCCTGGCCTTCAAGGAGAAGGTGCGTCAGCTTCAGGAAGAGCGGATCCGACGGATGGTGTCAGTCCCTCTTCAATAGGAGAAAAGGTGGATTCGGGCTCGGAAAGTTGGAAAAAATATCTGAATTTATCATCATCATCCGACAAAGAGGGCAATCTCGCCCCCGAACCATCAACCTCATCCACGTGGATTGAGAAATGGCTTTCTCCGGAGGTCTCTTCATCGGCCCCAGATGACCAGGGTCCGCGGCAGAAAGGGGAAGGTGCTCTCTTTCAGCCACCTCTCTTCCGATCCCCGACAACAAAAATGTACTGAGGTCCATACGAGAGATCAAATCGGTGGTGTGGCTGCTGATTTGGATGTTGTTGGGATGAAGGATATTTCTTTTTTTGCCTTAATTGGAGTGGAGCACAGGAGTCCTGTCCTGCTGTGAAGCTGAACTTGAGATTGAAAAGATTCCAGATATTAAAGAGGTCGTAAAGCAAGGTTTGATGGAATTAACAGTTGGACATGTAAGTCTAACTGCCAATATTACAGCCCCAATCAAGACTGCGCCCATCCTCGATGTAGCGAATTGAGACTCTAGGTGGACTAGCCTCTCCTTTCTACTGGTCTAGCTCCACTTCTCCTTCCCCGTCCGCTATTCATGCTTGGGCTTTGGCTATCTTTCCAATTATCATTCTTACTTAATTAGCCTTTCTTCTTCGAAGGACTGATTTACTGATTGGGGCAGTCTCTCTTCGTAAGAATGGAATCTGTATGCTTTTCTTTTTATCTGCTATCGATAGCTTTGAAGAAAGGAATGAAGAAGAACTAGGTTCAGAGAAGAAGCCTCAACCTCCTTGCTTAGAGAAGAAGGCTCTTCCTCAGCAGGGAAGATTCCAGTACTTTACTTATCTTACTAGAGCAGTTTACAAACTTGACTAATAATAGCTCACTCTCCTTGACTTTCTAAAGGAAATCTAGACATGTGACTGATCCCACCATGTTCGGCTCACGCAAGGCTTGCATCCTGAGATGGGAGGACGGGCCTTTGATTCGATACGACAGCGGGGTGGTCTTGCTTTGCTCATTTTCTCTTGATACGCTTACCCTTTTTAGGTTTGAAAGAAGTAGACACGGGCAGGTTTTTCCTAGCTAGGTTGTTCGTCTCAGTGCTCTCTCGGCATGCTTACCTTCAAAAAAAAGGTACTCGTATGCCACTAGTTACTTCGTGTGGGGCTAATTAAATTGAGAAAGAAAGCTCTTTTGTTGCTTTAATGCTAGCACCTAAACCTGTGGGTTGGTTGGATGACCAGGGTATATAGAATGTGGTACCCCTTGCTCAGCATGGTTCCGACCAGCAATAAGATGATTTTTGTTGGATACAACAGGATAAAAAGGGCTAAAAAAGAACTCGAGCAGGGCTCTAGAGTAGTGAATAAGCCGCATTGAGAATGGGTGGTGGGAGGGCAGGTAGGTTCCTCTGTGTCTATTCTATTAATCCCGAGAACTGGAATATGCTTCGTTGTTAAGAGCATTCTTTGAAGCTAGAAAGCGTAATGTTTCACTGAATGGTCTTTTACTTGAAGAGCGATCTATCGGCCATAGGAAGGGAAAATGAAGATCTTGGCCTAATTGGTATTATAAAACCATCTATGCTATCCATTTCCCGCCCACCCCCTAAAGTCAAAGAGGAATCTCCCTTTCAATTCACCTGATGCGGACTCGTATGCTTCGTAGTAACAACCTTCCTTTATCGCTGGAATAAAAACCTCTGTATGCTTGGGTGAATGCCATAAGTGGATTTCTCCTTTATGGTATGGAAAAAGAGTTTGAAAGGCTCGACATAGCCTATCTTTGACCTGCTTACCTCATATGAGATTGAATCGGTCGGGTCAAAAAGAGTTTGAGCAGAAGCCCGGAAAGACCGGATCAGAAAATGAGTAGATGCAGATCTAGGTACTCTTTCTTCCTCAGATGAGGAATGGGCCAAGCCGATCTGTTTTTTGCTCAGAAAGTGCATTTTCTAGTTCGAAAGAAGCTGAATCCGGGTTTTTCAAATCCAATTCTGATTCTGTTTCGGAGCATGCTGCGCAGACTCAAAAGAGGCAAGGTGCTCATACATGAAATTCGGTTTTTTGAAAAAAAAAAAATCTTCAAGGACTTACTCGATTCCTGACCTCTAAATAAATCCAAAGGTAGAGGTTGATTATGCCACAGCTTCATGCCAATCCTTTGAGTTTGAGTTCTATGGGTTAGATTCGGACAGATTGGTTCTAAAAACCTTTAGCTTTAGGGGACTCTTTTCCTTCACTCGTTGGTTGGTGTTCAATTCTTTTTATTGAGACTATGCCTTCCATTTCATTCTTCGTCTCCCTAGTCGCAGTATGATTGCTCAACCCAACATGTATTTTATAGTGCCGTGCCGGGGCGATAGGCGCGCCGCAGTCACGCATTCGAGCAAGAGCCCTTGTCTTTTTTCGCTATGTAAATAGAGGGCCGAAGGCTAAAGTGCTAGACCCTCAACAAAATCATGAATTAAGGTGATAGAGTGTTACAGGAGACGCTAGGCTTCGGAATTCAAAAAAAAGCACTTCGTCAGAAAATTTGGCTCATCAAGTGATTGTTTGATCTGCTGCTGTTATAACTGCACAATATTCGTACTTTCCTTTTTAGATTAATGCTCTTAATGGTGAATTGATCATTCGATATCCTTTGCCTTATGCGAGGACGGAATGGCCGAAAAGTAATGAACCCTGCGATGGCTACTGAATAACCTCCTTTTACTTTCTTAATAATAAAGCCTTTGACCTTTGTATTCGTTCGATAAATCTTGTTCAGTTCCATCCAAGCTAGGTTTTGTCTGAATCTTCGTGGAAAAAGAAGAAGCGGTTCACCAGCCACTACATCTGTGGATCCCACCAAATCATTAAACCTGGCGGCTGCTCGCTCTTTGATCAGTGATTCACCGGCCACTAGATCGATGAAGAATCTCTCCAAAATCTGCTCTTTGATCAGTGATTCACCGGCTACTACACCCCAGGATCCCACTTTATTCTCAAACCTGGTGGCTCGGTTGATTGGAACTCCTGTAGGCTCATCTTGCATACAAATTCTGGGGGTCCCAAGTCCTGCATTTACCAAGAACATTTCTTCCCTTAAGCGTAAAACTTCAGA
>JANZXP010021782.1:0-13322 GCA_027576715.1 Erythroxylum flavicans
GTGTACCATGAGAGTGGGCATTCATGTAGGACATTCCATTTATCAAGTTACTTCATCATTTACATAGAGATATGGGAAGTGATGTAGCTGTTTAAAGTGGTAATCAAACTAATTAATGATTAATTTAGGAATGGAGGTTAAGAGATCACATACTAGATTTTAATTGTTATTTTGGGATTATTCAGTCCAAGTATTGAGAGAAAAAGGGCTGAGACATTAGGAAATACTTAGGACTAAACACGACCATATTGACAAAAATTGGAAGATTGCATGGGGTAGTAAGGGTAATCTTAAATTTAGTAATTCGAATTTTCCAATTTCATCATCGATTCCTCTTATTTGTGGCAATCTTAATTTTGAGATTTTTTCTCCCAATTGTTAATTTTATTGTTTTAATTGTTCATTAATTAATTTCTCAAACAAATTTTAATTTAAATTACTAAGGTGACTATATAATTCTTGCAGGATTCGATACCAAGTTTACTATGAGACAATCCATGCACTCGTGGTACTTAAGAAAACAAGTAGGATAGTTAAATGCCTATTATGCCACATCATCCAAGATCTCAAAATAGGGTTGGACACTAAACAATCTCCACCTCTAGCTTGTTCATCTACTTGAAATACATCCCGACAAGCTTACCACAAAGCCCTTGCTTATTTTCAAGAACCACTTATTAGTATCATTCAAATTCATGTGAATCTTCATCAACATTAATTGTTGCTCTTCTATCATGCACCTCAATCAATGATATCTGATGTCTATATGTTTTGTACAGGAATGCTACATAGTATTTTTTTTCAACTCAATTACACTTTTACTATCACAAAATACCATATAATCTTCTTACTTCACATCCAACTTTTGAAGGAATCTTTTCAGCTAGAGCATCTCCTTATATACTTCCACTACAACTACATATTCTGCTTCAATTGTAGATAAAATCACACACTTTTATAGCTTTGATTGCCATGAGATAGCTTCCCTACAAACTTGAACAGAAAACTTGAAGTGGATTTTCTTCCATTAAGATCTGCAACCATATCTGCATTTGTAAATCCTTCTAGAGTTGGCTCACCATTACTAAAGAACAAACTCCACTTCGATTTGCCTCTTAAGTATCTCAGAATCTAAATCACTACTTTTCAATGAACTTTCCCTGTTGACAAGAATTTGCTTACAATCTCAATAGCCTGAGCAATATCTGGCCTTGCACATACCATTGCACACATCAAAGACTCCATTGAAAATGAGTACGGAATAAAGGATATACCATATTTCTCCTTTTCTATTAAGGGGCATGCATGCCTACACAGCTTGAAGTTGACGCCAGTGGCATGCGAACTTGCTTGACATGCTTCATATTGAATCTTTTTAGCACTTGCTCAATATATCTCTCCTAAGATAACCACAATCTCCTGTTCTTTTTATCCTGAGTTATGTCCATGTCTAAAATCTACTTTACAGGTCCCAAATCTTTCATATTAAAAGATTTGGACAAGTCCTCCTTCAACTTACTGATTCTATCAATGTCTTAACCTATAATTAGCATATCATCAACATAAAAAAGAAGAATGATAAAGTTCTCATATGAGAGCTTCTTGAAACACACGCAAGCATAGACATAAGTTCGCTTGAAATCATGATTTTTCATAAAGGAGTCAAACTTCTGATACCAATGCCTTAGAGCTTGTTTTAAGCGATATAGAGTTTTCTTCAAATTGTAGACCAAAATTTCCTTGCCTTTAGTTTAAAAACCTTCTGGCTACTCTATATATATCTCCTCTTTTAAATCTCCATTCAAGAAGGTTGTTTTAACATCTAGCTATTTAAGTTGAAGATCTAAATAGGTAGTTAGACCCAAAACTGTCCAGATTGAGGTCATCTTAACTGCTAGTGAAAAGATTTTATCAAAGTCAAAACCCTTCTTTTGACTGAATCCTTTCACTACCAGCCTCGTCTTGTGCTTGACCAGCTTTTTACCATCTCTCTTTATCTTGAACACCCACTTGTTCTTCAATACCTTTTTTCCTTTTAGAAGTTTTACAAGATTGCATGTATTATTCTTATTCAAACAATCCATCTTTTCCTTCATAGTTGTAAGCCAAAGATCTTTGTCTTTACATGATGCAACCACTAGCACACTTTTAGGCTCCCCCTCAGTGGTAAGTGACAGAAACTTAGAACTTGGATACCTTGTAAAAGGGTTTTTCTCCCTTACCTTAAAAGTTACGTTTCATCAACTATTTGATCCAATTGCTTCCTCTACTCATTATCCTCAATGGATTCATTTTCATTATTGCCTGGATGTGGTCTATGTAGCTCTTCAATATCAGATTGTATCTGATCACTACCAATGTGTGCTTGGTCACACACTTCATCTTCTTCACCTGTAGACTGCTCAATAGTCGAAGGAATTGGCGAAAAGCTCATGATGCCATCTGATAAGTTGGAGTGTGATGATTTATCTCCACTTAAAAGATCAACATATCTCTCATGATCCTGGAACACCACATCTTGGCTCCTAACCACCTTTTCGTCTCTAAGTCATAAAGTCTGAAGCCAAACTGATCACCACAATATCTAACAAAGACACAAGATATTGATTTTGAGTTAAGTTTTCTTCTCTGATCCTTGGGTATATGTTTGAATACCTTGTAGCCAAAAAAATTTAAGTGACGATATGTGAGATCCTTTCCAGTCCACACTCTTTTTGGATCTCAAAATCCAATAGAACTAAGGTAGCTTGATTAATTAGGTAAATTGCAATTCAAACTGCTTCTCCCCATAATGTTTTTGGAAACATAAACATCCTCAACATGCAGAACCTTCTCCACACTCTTCTTGGCAACCTATTATGCTATAGATTCCTTGGTTTGGTTTTCTTATGTCTGATGCCATGCGATGGTACATTATTCTTTATAAATCTTAGAAGTACACTCCCCTCCATTATCAGTTTGTAAGCACTTTAACTTCCTCTCAACTTCCCTTTCTACTATTGCATAAAACTTCTTGAAAGTTTCAAAAACTTGACTCTTAGAATTCAATATATACACCCAATTCTTCCTCGAAGCATCATCAATAAATGTAACAAAATATACGTTATCTCCTGGTGACTCCTCCTTAATAGGAACACAGACATCTAAATGCGCCATCTCTAACAACTCTGACTTCCTTGTAGATCTTCTCTTAAAAAAGACTTTATGCTGCTTTCTAGCCAATCAATGATCGCAAGGATTAATTAGTTGTGAGTTCTTTGATGGGATAAGGGATTTTTCAACTAGCAACTTTAATCTCTTCTCACTCATGTGTCCCAATCATTGATGCCACAAATTTGGTGAAGATTCCTCTTCAGTTGTATATACTTCTCCACCATCGTATACCTTTAGGTGTTTATTGTACAATGAGCAACATAACTATCCTTGGGCAACCATCATTGCACCTTTAAAACAATTTCCATTTCCTTTCCCCAAAAGTATGTTGAAAGCCTTCTTGATCTAACACATTCACTTATAATAGATTTAGCCTTAGATTAGGGATGTGTCATACATCTCTCAAGGTTAGTAAGCATCTAATTTTTGTCTAAACTTGGACGTTACCTATATTGACAATTTTAGCAAAACTTTGGTTTCCTATCTTTACACTCCTAAAATCTTTGCTCTTGTGGTTTGAGAAGTACTCTACCTTTGGAACATAATGATAGGATGCTCCCTATGAATAAGCCATTTAGAACTAAAATTGTTAACATGGAAGCATTCATTAATTTTACAAACTAGTGACATCTCATCATTCGTGCTTGAATTAATTGTAGCTGTACTCCTATCATTATCATCATTATAATGAACTTCATTTTTTTGATCCCTCTTCCACTTATAGTAGAAACTCTTAATGTGTCCTGGTTTATTGCAATATTGGCATGTCTTTATGTCTTTGTCACCTATGAACTTTTAATAGTTCTTAGACTTGCCATAACCTTTGAGACCCTTACTCTTTTTCCTTCCCTTACTTTCTATCACGAAAGTCCGTACGTTGTCAACTACAATCTCCTTTCTTCTAATTTCTTCGTTAAACATACTCTCTTTGATAATATCCAAAGAGAGCATTCCTTTAGGAGCTGAGTTACTAATTGCTACCATTAGCATTTCCTAGCTATCCGGTAATGAACTCAATAGGAATAAAGATTGTAGCTCATCATTAAGAATATCTTCATTGTTGTAAGCTTGTTGATTATGTCCTGGAAATCACTTAGATGCTCTGACACTAATTTCTTAGCCTTTAACTTCAAATTCACAAGCTTCTTAATCAGAGAGGTCTTTTTATGAGTAGTCTTCCTTTCATATAGACCTTCTAGCTTCTTCCATAGCTTAAAATGATCTGTTTCTTAAGACACATGATTGAATATACTAATATCAATCCATTGTTTTATAGTACTTAAAATTTTTTACTTTATCTTTTTCCATTCTTTATCTAACATATTTTCAAGTTTTGAAGGAACATCATCCTTCACACCTTTGTCCACATCAACAAGATCAAAGAGATCTTTGCAATATAGAATGTCCTTTATCATTGGCCTCTAAATTGAGTAATTGGACGACGTTAACTTAATTAGAGAGTTGTTTCCACCTTTCATTACAATGGCTCTAATAACACTTTTTGAGAGATAATTAACACAATTCTCTAAAAGATCAACCAAATATTAACAATAAGAAAGAACTCTCCTTATTACAACAACATAAAAATATAAAAACAAACTAAACGATGAAATAAACACCAAGATTTAACGTAAAAACCCTTTAGTGTAGAGGGAAAACCACAGGACAAATTGATAAATAGATCAACTAAACTCAATAAGGATTTACAAAAAAAGTTGATCTCTCACCCTACAATAACAAATTGTCTCACAAAGTTTCAGGATGAAACCAAATTTGATCACAATCTTAACACTCAAGCTAATCCCAAAAAAAATCAAATAAAGATGAGAATTGAAACCTCTTTTCCCTCTCACTGTCTTTTATAACTTTTAGACGTTGTGGCAACACTCTCTTTCCTATATGTGGAGCAAGGATCAAATGAGCTATTTATAGGCTCCTATGACTTGATAGCTAAGTCAGAATCCTAACTGAACTCAACTAGCTAGATCATATCTTATCCTAATTAGATTACATCACATTATCCATTAAGATAACATCCTCATCTAAATAGGACTCTATCTGATATGATTTATCTACATCACAACTAACAAGATAAGGTATTACATCTATCTAAGAATGATACATTCACATCCATAAAGAACTATACTATCTTCAGATGATTCTCCTATATAGTCTTTATCTTTTAGAGTTGATGTCTATCTACTATAATCTTATCTGCCACATCATCTAAGATTTCAAAATAGGGTTGGATGCTCAACAAACACTTCCTACATTCTTTTGTGGACACTGCTTTACTTCATGAATGTTATTTGGACTGATGAAATTTTTTTGTATAAAGTCAATGCTGCTTTCTTTAATGTGAACTGGTATGTTCTATTGATGTGCAATCACTTCCAATTGTTGACAATGGAAACTTTATATGTTTGTGTTGCACACTTGGAAGCAAATTATAATGATTTGTAGGAAAAAGAAAAAGGATACTAGTTGCTAATTCTCTCAAAAAAAGAACAACTTTGTTATATATATATATATAATGCAAAATAGTGGTATGTTGGGTGGTGAAAAGTAGAGATATCAGAGAAAAAGTAACGGCTTCATTGAGCAACTGGAAGCAAACAACTAACCATTTTTGGTTTTGTATCAGAAAATGAATTTGAAGAAATATTTAACGAGATATGTTCTTGGTGATGACCATCTTGTTGGTAATTGAAGATGATCAATTGATCATTTCAGGCAGGTGATTACAAGTAGGAGTTTCTCTTTAAGAAATATAATGGGATTAAATGCGTATGTACAATATGTAATCGAATATTTTTTATAAAATAATTTGAAAAATGAATAAGAAAATACAAGGATTTAAGACAAACCTAATTCAGAAAGTTTTTTAAAACTTTACTTCTTTGATAAAATTGTCAACTAGAAACTATTTAAATATTTAACCTCAAAGTATTTACATAACAGAGAAACTCAATAATTAAGACGGACTCACAAGAGTATTAATTAAAATTAATATTTTAATCATAACTAAATTAAAATTCTTTTAAGTTTAATTAAAATTAAAAATTTAATCATAATTAAAGTTTAACTTTAATAATATTTTAATTTTAATTTTAATTTTAATAAAACCAATTTTCTAATATTTGATAACTTGAATTTTTTAAAACTTTATAATTAAGTTCAGCCTAATTGTATTAAAATTTCTCTCTTTAATTACACTTTATGCGTGATTTATTAGATTCAAAATATATTAGAAAAGATAGCAAATTATATTTATAATTTATAATTGTAATTACAATTTCTCACATGAGATACTTTAGTAATCTTTAAATTTAGGCATCAATTATATGACTATCTTAATGAAGGCATCCGAAGACACACAAATAATGCTTCATTTTGAATTCTTATGATCGAACTAGTTTAATGAACTTATCCTCTAATAAGCACTCACACATTTGTTTAAGTATCTTTATATTTTAATTTATGAGATTAATCACTTTCTTCATAAGAAAGAAATATGATGTGTATTAGTTTTACCATTCTATCAATATCCCTTAGATGAAATTGTAACTATGAATAATTTAAGTATAATACATAAATACAAATTAAATCTCATAATTATAATTTTATGAAAATTTTAATGGCAAAATAATTATTTTATTGATTTTATCTTTAGTATTAAGTATTAAGTATAATTAACAAAACACATAAAGATAAAGAATGCTTCTATTAAATAAACTAATAATGTCATACATTAATTGCAACCAATTGATTGACTACAAGGGCATAAACTAACAATCTCTTGCTTATGCTAAAGCTAATCTCTTATGTATTAAATACATATCTATCTATATGTCGATTATATCTCTTTTGAGACAATACTTAGTGAGAGGATTTGTAGGATTCTCTTTAGTGGGCAATCATTCTAATTTAGTGTCTTTTCACTTTATTATCTCCCTAATCAAGTTAAACTTTATAAGTACATATTACACCTTTGATGAGACTTTGGCTTTTTTACTTGTGCAATGTCATCGTTATTGTCATAGTATAACACTATCGACTTAGGGTCTGTTTGGTTAGATGTTAATTAATGGAATAGAATATAACAGAATGGAATGAAAAGGAACTGTGTATAGTGGAATGAAATGTAATATCGTGAAAAGTTGTTTGGGAGGGATGTAAGGGTTCATAATGTAATGTAGTGAAATATTGTTTGGAAGATGGATTGAATAGAATGTATTGTATAATAAATGACTATTATACCCCTGATATTAAAATGGTTGTTGCTAGAGCTTTAACGCTATGATTTTAAAACAGAAATCACGTCCAATTAAAAAATCACGGTTGTGAAAAATAATTTTTTTATATATTTTCTATTTTAAATAATAAAAATTTTAATAAAAGTTTTATTATTTTATTATTAATTATATACAATTTATTATTAATTTTATAAAAATATTATTATTAATTATTTAACAAATTTTATTCTATTATATGTGATTTATATTTTAAAATTATTTATTTATATTTTTATTTATATAGAAATATATTCCAAAAATTAAAGAATAATTTTTTATATTTTCTATTTTTATTAATAAACATTTTATTAAATTTTATTATTTTATTATTAATTATAAACAATTTTTTATTAATAATATAAAAATATTATTATTAGGTAAGGAGAAATAATATGAAAAATTATTAATTATATACAAAAGAATAAACAAAATTTTACATTCTTTTACTTACATCAAGATCAACTAAAATAACTACTCTATTTCTTAGGAATTAACCATCTAATAATGTTCCAACTACTTCATAAAATAGAGAAAAACAATGAAGACCAATGTTGAGAATTCCATTTAATGAACAAGTCCAAAGAGACTCAACTAATAGTTGATAAAAGATATGAAAACTGAGAAGCAAATGATCAATGACAAACCTTTAGGTCCCAAGGTAAGAGATACAATGTCAGCTATCTTATCGATTCTTACTTGCAAAGACTCTCTGTATTCTTTCCCATAAGATATCTTCTTTAGATCTGCCCTCACTACAATTTTTCGGCTTCTCCACAAACAACCACCCCTTTTTTGTTCATGTCAAACATCTGCAGTAACTTCACATGCCAAATCAGTATGTAATAAACCAAAACAAAAACCCATAACACTCATTCACTCATCACCGACCCTTCATAGATAGAGTGAGGAGAGACTTACAGTGGTAGGGAGATGAGAGAAAATCAATGGTTTAGAGATAGAGGACATAGGCATCTTCTTTTATGAAGAAGTTTAAGAACTGAGAGAGAAGAAATAATTGGTATTAAGAAAAATTATTGAGAGTATATTAGCTAGTATGTATTTAGTTTAAGTTTCATCCTAAACCCCCAAAATCAAAGGTTTCTTATTTTCACTGTTTAGGATGGAATGGAACGTAACATGAAACCCTCCGCTTCCATCTCATTCCGTTCCAGTCTATTATGAAATCCTCAACCAAACGATGAAAGTGTGTTACGTTTCATTCTGTTTCATTAGTAGCCCTCCAACCAAACAGGGCCTTAATGATATTAGGAACCACTCTTAGTGATGAATTTCTTGATTCAATCAACTTTCTTTATCATCTTTGACACTGAAATGTACTATGTCTTAGTAGTAGAATAAACAATAGTTTTCTTGTTTAAAACTTCTCCAACTTAATGCACTACTATTTAAAGTAATGATGTACTCTAACTATGATATTCCATCGTTATAATCAAAATGAAAACTTGCATATGAATACCCTGAACTCTTAATTTAACTCCTTCATGTACCAAGAAAATATTGTACATAAGACCATATACATAATTGATCCAATTGTGAAAGTATATGTAAAATAATCCATTTTATCTCTCTCTTTGTATGTCTTTAAACATACACTTTTTGAGAGAGAAATCCCATATAACATGTGTAAGAATCTCCTTTTATAATTCTCCATACTAAACCTCTTAACACTTTGTTTATGTATACAAGTTGCAATAAACTAAGCAATCTTTTTAATCTATCTCTCTATAGATCTTTATTTCTAGAATATAGGCTACTTCTCCCTTTATTTTAGAGAATTTCTTGGACAATCAAATATTTATAGATTGAAGCATCAATATATAGTTTCCAATAAAAAATATGCCATGCATATATAACACTAGAATGACTATACTCGCGCTATCCTTTTTTTTTTCTATAAATATAAGGTTCATCTAAATTTTTTATAAGCTCTTTAATTGTCTCATCAAAATAGTTTTTTCAACTCTATAGTGCTTGCTTAAGTCCATAAATAGATTTTTATGACTTGTATACTTGATTAGGAAACCTTTTGAATTCAAAACCTTAATATATATATACATCTTCAAGAAAATTTCTATTGAGAAATATCATTTTGACATCTATCAGCCATATTTTATCATCTTGGTATACATAACCAGTAAAATTCTTATGAACTTAAGCATTGTTATTGGCAAATAGGTTTTATCAAAATCAAATCTTTGTTTTTGTTGTTTTTGTTTCTAACCTTTAGTCCTTAGCTTGCTTTGTACGTATATAAATTACCACTTATGTTAGTTTTTCTCTTAAAAACTCTAATTGGGACAATCTATCAAATGCATCTACTAAAGTCCTTACTTGGATAATGTATATTAAATCTATTTCAAATCTTATGGCTTTATGTCATTTTAAAAAAATCAATAACATATATTGCTTCGTTATAAAATTGTAGTCTCATAATCCATGAACAATTTATTGTCTTTCCCTTTTTCAATATGTAGATCAAATTTAGTGGAGGGACGATATATCCTACTATTGAACATTGACTAAGTGTCTTTTGAACTCTTGGTTTTACATCATATGTATCAACTTGAGGTTCTTGTTCTATTTGAATGTGCATTTGTGATTCTTAAACTTCTTTAAGTTTTATCTCATTCTCACTACTTTCCTTAAAACTAAATTCTCTTTCTAAAATATAGCATATCTTGAGACAAATACCTTTTCTGTTTGAGAGGTTCATTCTCATATCTTCTGCTATATGTTTCTAGATTTGGGTTTCTCTTTCATCAGACCAATAAAAAGAATTTGTTAGGCGTTTATTTCACCCTTGCCAATAGTGACTATTGCCACTAGCTCTGCTATTAAAGGCAACAGTAGTGGATTCACCAATGGCAAGCAAAGCCACTAGTGATGGTCCCAATATCTCCACAAATGATTAAAATTAATCATTAAGAAAAAAATAATTGTCTATTAAGCAATTTTCATTTTTGATAGCCAAAGTTCATATATAATTAAGTTTTTCATAAAGAACCCAATACCATGAATTAATGTTCAAACAAATTTTCCATAAACTTCAAAAGCTAGTGACATGTAATTTAGGTGTTTTAGAAAAAAAATAGATTCAATTAATAGATGATTTCCATAAACAATAATCGTCAAGTTTA
The DNA here is from genome assembly GCA_027576715.1 of Erythroxylum flavicans. NCBI lineage: Eukaryota > Viridiplantae > Streptophyta > Magnoliopsida > Malpighiales > Erythroxylaceae > Erythroxylum > Erythroxylum flavicans. Next base: position 10,607 of record JANZXP010021782.1, read on the forward strand.
TCTATAAATTGAAATTATGTAACATGTGTTGGTCTATTCCACAAAGAACAAAATTAAACTATAATTTAAATTATGTAACTTTTGCATCAACCTTAAATTTTTTTATCAAATCAATAACAAACAATATATCAAGCAACTTATTCAAGTTAAAAAATTAAAGGAGGATCTAATACCACTGTTGGGAAATCAAAGGGGATCAAGATGCAACAAAATAATTTTTATAATTTCTCATCATATCTCCTTAATATAATAACTTGAAATATGAATAAGGAAGTCAAAGGATTTAAGATAAACTTGGTTATGGTGTTCTTCAAAACTTTTTTTTCTGTAATAAAATTGTTAATTATAAGTTATTCAAATGTCCAACATCTAACATTATTCACATAGTTGAGGAAAGAGAACTCAACATTTGTGAGAGATTAATAAGGCTGTTAACTGCCTTCTACCTTTCCCTTTTGTAGAGAAACACTAAGTTTCTTTCAGGCTTAATTAAATTAAAATCTTAAACATAATTTAATTATAACTCTAATTATTATTAGAATTTTATATTAATAAAATTAAATATCTAATATTTGGTCCTTGAAGTTTCTTAAACTTTATAATTAAATCAAACCTAATAAAATTAAATTTTCTTTCTTTAATTTCTCTTTATATATGACCTGTTATGCTCCTAATATAATTTTTTGTTTTCTCTTTATGTGTAACCAATTAGGTTGCTAATATGTTGACAATGATTATAAATTTTAAATTTAGTTTATAATTATAATTAAGAAAACTAAAATTCTTTTAATTTATTTTAATGCTATAATCAAACAATTTATAATCATAAAGTAAGATTGATTTCTAGTAATATGTTATGACCATCTAAATATTAAGAATGTCAAAGTAACTTGTCCATACTTAGTTATAATGTATAATTCAATCCTTTCGTCATCAAATGTTGTTATTAGATGTAGACATGTTTACTTTATTTAAATTTAATCATTTCCATTATGGTTAATAAATAATTGATATTTGAAAGCAACATATTCCAAATCTCAATTTATTTTAGCCAGAGAATTTCTTAAATCATTACTAACTAAGAATAATAGAACAATCCCCTAATTACTTTAGGATGATGAATCTTTTTATTAACTTACTCAATTATCTCCATATAGGTTGTATTGAATTCTAGTACTATTGATCGCACTACTTTAAATAGAATAAGGCATAAGTATCATCAAGACATAACAATTCTCATATGAGATACTTTGGTAATCTTAATTCTAAGGTTCAGTTACACAACCATTATAAAGAGGACATCCATAAATACACAAGAATGTTCAATTTGGGATCCTCATAATTGGGTTGGTATAGTAAACTTATTCTCTAATAAGCACCCACACATTTGTTTATGTATATTCTTACTTTAATTTATGAGATCAATTATTTATTCATAATAAATAAATAAAATACGTGCTTACTATTTCATCAATATTCCATCTTAATGAAACTATAATTAAGAATAATTTAGTAATAATACATAAATATAAATTCAACCTCATAATTGTGATCTCATCATAACTTTAATTGTATAGTAATTATTTTAGAGATTTTATCTTTATTATTAAGTATTAAATATAATTAACAACATGCTTTAAAACAAAAAAGCTTTAATTAAATAAACTAATATTGTCATACATGAATTGCGGCTAATCGATTGAACGTAAGGGCGCAAACTAACAATTTGTTTGTTAGAAAAGAGTTGACTAATAATTCTAGAAAAGTAGGTTATTGGTTATAGTGCTTTGGGGATGCATTTGGGAAAGAAAATAATATAATTCCTTAAGAATAAGTAATATGTTGTAGTTGATTTATGATTAAAATGTTTGAAGAATAAAGCATTTTATGAGAAATGTAGGTTCAAGCAAAAAGAAGTACAAATGATGAAGTATTTCAATTGAAAATCCACTTTGTAGTATAAAAATAGAAATCTTATAATACGATTAATAAACAAGGTTGACACACCATTGTGAGTTCATAAATCATTTCTTCACTTTTGTTGCTCCATTTTTAAACTTCCTTATCATGTTATATCTACAAAGATGAAATTCTTTTCAAGAAAGGAATTGCTGACTTTATTCTCAACATTCACCCATTATTGTACCCAATTATATAATCGGTACCTTATAACCTATTTTAATATAAATAAAATTTCTATGTTATGTAATTTTATATTGTAATGGATAAATAAGTAGTTTTCTTTGTACTATGCTTACTTAGAGAGCTTCAAAGCAACTCATCATACCTATTTGAATTTCTCTATCATCTTCTTATTTTGTTTCTAACTGTTGAAAAGAAACTTAAAACTAAAACCAAAATCTTTATTATCGCTCCAACCTATTGCATTTTAGATGCTTAGACAAGAAGATAGTAGGTGTATCAACTTACTGACCCAATACCTTATTTATAAACATGATATGTCAACATTGCCAATCCCTTTTCCTCTCTCTGTGTGGAGTTATATATTAATGGTTTGGCTTTCTGTTTGATTATTTAGGCATGCTTAAAGTTAAGAATTTAGACATGTATTTAGTGTTGAGTTTTTGGCTCCTTTAGTTGTCCCATATTGGTTGGGGAAAGCAATTGGGACAAGGCTTTTGACTATATAAGGAGGGTGCTACCTCCTTGGTTAGTGCACCAATCTAAAGTCAAAGATTTGTATGACAAATTTGAC